>QVOB01000474.1:0-51785 GCA_014839585.1 Pseudomyrmex concolor | reverse complement strand
CGACTTCAATTAATGGTCGCGCGCTTTTTATTCTCGCGTCGCGGAAAAATAGTGATTGCGCAAAAAGATTTTTTTACGCAATCCCTTCGTGTTGTAATCGGAGCGTGTCATTCGTCTTACATTTTTGTCGATCGGTGAAATGCTTTATTACATATATATATATATGTATAGAAAGGACGCGTCGTGCAATCCGAGATCTATAAAGTACGTGACGTACGACACAATAGCGCGCGAGGGGGCATTCCGTCCCCTCAATAGTGCACGACGATTCCCCCCTATATTCTCTGCCGACAGGTGGATCACGGAAGAACGTTTCCGGCAATCTCCGGACAGACGGACAGGTGGAGAACCGTGTATTATATATCGAGAGGAGGAAGAGGGGAATTGATTTATCGGGACAATATATCAATTCTTTTTTCAACGTATTACGTCGAATGCGAGAGATCAATTACTATTACATACTCGGAGTAATGTACGCGCGCGCGAGTAAGACGCTTCTCCATTTTTCCGGGGCGTTGCTTCTCTCGCGAGAAAGTTCGCCGTTCTTCTCTCGCGCGCGATCGCGGTTTTTTTCTTCTCCTTTTGTTTATACACCGAACTTTTCCGCAACTTTATTATCAACTTTTGTTATCAAAGTTCCCAACTCATCCGGCGCGACCGGCAATGCAATAAATCTCAAAAAGATAATAAACAGTAATTTCTCGAAAAAACGCGCGCACCACCTTTTGTTTCTCCGTGGAAAAAAAATTGCGCGCGGAGGAAAAGACGCGCGAGAGTCACCCGAGAGAGCAGAGACGACGATGTATTTTCTTTTTTCTTTTTTTTTTTTTTTTTGTTTTTGCAATCCCAAACTTAAATATTTGCCGAACGTGATCCGAATCTCTCCTCTTTGCCGAGTGTAACCTAATCAATTCGAGAGAATTTGCCAAAAATTTGTTATTCGCCGTCGATCCCGGTCAGCACAGATTCCGAAAAACGCATCAACGCGCGTAATCTATGTGAAAATGTGCGCGCGCGCGCGCGAGCGCACACACACACACAGACTCGGTTTGCGATCGGGAATTCGGGGAAAAACGTCGGGGATTTATCGGGATTGTACTGGCACGCACACAATAGACCGGGAATTATGAAAGACCCGGGCCGAAAGTTTTGATAGGCTCTTTCTTCTCGTGTCGGAGATGAATTTAGGTTTCCCAAAACTAAAGTTTTTCATTGTTCCATCCCGCGATCCACCTCTATCACCTCCTCCTCCTCTTTTATATCCGTTCGACAATGGACTCCCATCCTGTCCTGTGTTATTGTAACGCATCTTTTCGATATTAATATACGCCGTCGGGGGATGTGCATGAGGTTTCACGCGACGCGTGAAAATAACAATCGGAAAAAATCTTTGTTGTAAAACGCGTTCCAATTCCGGCGCTATTTTTAAAACAGACATAAGTATTTAATACTCGCCGGTTTTGTTTCATAATGCACGAGTGTGTGTGTGTGTGTGTGTGTGTGTGTGTGTCACGTACAGCTTTCGAGTGGCAGTTCGAAGTTGAACAAAAGTCAAACGTAATCAGATCGCGCGTGTCATAAATAAATAATTCACGCGGAAATGTGACAGACCTTGTTTTTTTTGTTTTTTTTGTTTTTTTTGTTCTTTTTTCTTTCAAAAAACTATAATCCGCAACGAGAAGTGTGATATTCCATCCACGTCGATAATTCATATGTATTTACGGATTCGCGTATTCGTTTCAGCAATAATTTATATCTTGCCGGGAGACGAAGTTGAGAGAAGTTTCGAAATTGAAAAGTTGGAGACGCGTTGGAGACTTACCTTGCTCTCTTGCAAAGTCTATCTTCATTTGCGTATCGTGCAAAGTATGTATATATACTTGCTTGATCGTGAAAAAGTCAAAAGAAAATCGGCGCCGCGGAATTGTTTTTCATTCGCGAGGCGAGCGAATAATTAATTGCCTCGCGAGTTTCTTGAAATTCGTTTCAAAGAAAGTAGTAGCTTGCGCGTTTTTTTCTTTCTTTCTTTTTTTTTATCCGCGCGCGCGATACAGAAAAATCAAGGTGGAAGAACTAAAACAATCAATTACTCCGACGAGCTCCTAATAAGAAAGTTGTTTCTCTCAGAGAGAGAGAGAGAAAGAGAAGGGACCGAATTAAGTCTCGCGCGGTATTTACTTTAAGTGCGCGGCTTTTCCGAGGATAAAATAGGAAAAAAAAGCGCTCCTTCTTTTGCGCGCGCCTTTTGAGAGAATTGATGAAACACGAGGAGGGGCGCGGGAGACGTGTGCGAAGACGAATGACGCGAGAAAGTCTCTCGGGATTCGTTAAATACACCACGCGCACGTATTTCGTCGGATCAGTGCCTATTAACTTGCGTGCAAAGAAGAAATAACTACCGCGCGCCTGCAGACCGCGCGCTTTCACGTGTAAAATGTATGTACCGAAAATTCAAACGAATTTGCCGCAGAGCGCCAATGACACGGACACGCTAATTGGATACAAGTCGTCGATTGCCGTTTCCGCCTCGTCCTCCCGGCGACGCTCTGTTCGGGGTGCAAAAATAGCGCAAATAAAAAGCGTGATTGCGACAGGTCATTTTTGTATTTAATTGTTGGATCATTCCCTTATCTCGCAGTGGCAAATTGGCGATAGGGGTTTGTCGGCGGTAAATTGATTGCGTCCTATAGAGAGGGATGTTGAACATAGCGTAACGCCGGCAGGAGATGAACGTACCTACCAATATCGCACACACACAACACACACACGTGCGAGCGCGCATGATGGGAACGTGTACGTGAGCGTGATGTGTTGTAACGTTATTCTTCATTCTTTGCATTTATAATTTGCAGCGTCGGCTTACGTTGTACATTTTTCCGGTGAATTTTAAAATACGTCAAAATGTCATAATTTTCGTCACTATTTAATGTCGAACGTGTCTTTCTTCGTCACGAACAAATAACGATTTTAAAAGCTTCGAAACAGCAAAGTGCACAGAAAGAACGCAATTGCGCAACGTTTGCTCATTTTTTTTTCCGAGAAGAGAACTACAGTTATTAAATCCATTGATTGATTAAAAATTACTGCGTAACGTGCAAGAGAGACGCACGCACATTTCGCGGATAAACCACAAATAAATATACTTAATCGCTGCGTTGGGAGATTTATGCTGATGAAAAATAAGGAAGCAAATAAAATACTTGGAAAAGCATTACAAGATAACCGCAATTTGCTGACAAATACATTACATCTGTGTTCTGTTTGTGTGTTTGTGTGTGTGTGTGTGTGTGTATGTGTGTGTGTGTATTACGCGAATGTGTACGCACAATACACACCGGCTGAACAAATCGACCCGACGCGCGCGAATGCAAACTGTAGCAATTATTCGAACCGCAGCTGCGCGGAAACTTTCCTGTAACAGATCGCGCAACGATTAATAATCTATATTAATTACTGCAAAATGCAGATATGCAATTCGAAGACGATAAAATCCCTCCCCTTTCTCTCTCCCGTTCGCCCAGTCCCTCCCCAAGCCGCGTCTTCGACCGCTAATTAGTCTCCGAAAATTATACCGCTCGGCAGACATTTCGCGTAGGAGCTGCACAGTAGTAATTTCATGTTTCACCAGGATATATCGAGAGTAACTTTGCAAATTGACCGTCGTTCGGAGTGCACGAATCCTGTTTTGACAATTTCACGGATAATTATATCGCACACATATACACGTAAATAATACAGAGAGAAAAAAGGATATTTATATTGTTGAGAATTTAAAACGTAAAGAGAAGGAAAGTAAACACACGGAAAAATAAGTTTTGTCATTATATAGCCAGCAAGAAAAACGGCTAAGTCTACTAAAATTTTAGTTTGCTAACAAAAGTGTTTCGTTGACAAAGCAACAAATTTAATAAGCTTAGTTTCAAATTTTTTGCTGAACATACAGTCAACTAATCTTCTTCAGCTATTTCAGCAAAAATTTTTCTCCGTGTATTTAAACAGAACTACGAAGTCCGTTGAAAATGACGATTTTCAACTTCAAATGAGAATTTTTGCTTTAATTGAAGATGAATGATTTATCGAGTTGAAATTTTGCTTTTGTTCAATTATAAACTGACTTTTATTTTAATTGAACTAAAAGCATGTTTGCTCAAGTCGATGGATATTTGAAAAATTAAGGTGCACTGAACAAATTTTCCCCCGCCGCGGAACGGAGAATTTCGGAAAGTAACCCAAGTGTTACGTGTACACATTTTCGTCGCCAATCGATTGCCGCGTGAATTTGCTTTTTAACGCGACGTGCATTCGAATACTTCGACGTCGACGCGTCGGGACGGTTGCATCGAGAAAACTCGAAGAACTCTTCGCCGTACGGCTGACACATGGCTGATCGTTACTACTGAAACTCGTGCGTGTGTATGCACGAGCGAGATCGCTGTTTCAAATCAATCCATCGCGATGATCTCTCGATATTCCTCTCGACGCTGCTCCTCGACGCTTCGAATGGCACTCGAGACGTTCTCGTCGAACGTTGCCGAGACACGCGTGCGTATTAGATAATATAATGGATCTTACAATTAGCGACGAACATCGCGATATCCAACGTGAAGCTAAATCGATTGTGAATATTGAGAGACGCGCTGATCGCGAATGATGATCCCGCGGGGGTTCGTTGACGTGCTAAAGTAAGCGCTCGTCGCTAATTGTAAAGGATTATCGCTTGCAACGCCCGTTTGTTTGTCCTGTGCAAAAGATGCGAAAAAGTAAGACGATCGTCGTTGGTTCCGTGCCGTGAAAATAAGTGAAAATCAACTTGTTTATCCACGTGTACGTTTATGCACTTACTTAATTTTGGTTTATTTAAGAATAGAAATGTATATATATTTTTTTCTGGCAGAGAAGTGTGTGATTCTTGTGAGTTGGATTCGGTAATACAAAAAAGATCAGGCGCTTAAATGTGATCCCTTTAAAACAAGTATATTAAATTATATTAAAACCGGGAATTAAATCGCATTTTATTGTATATATAAAAGTAGAGCAGAGATGGGGGTTCATTCTTTAATCACATATACATTACCAGACAATACTGTGTCATGTCAGGATAAGTAAATTACAAGCAAAATGATGAGCTAATTTGCATTTAAGAGCTCGCTCTCGTAATATTCGTCCGAAGCGTAACACGAAAAACGTCGAAATAGCAAAGAGGAAATTCGATCTCTCGATCGTTTAACTTCTCATGTTTCTTTCACGCGACGTGGAGGAAAAATTCGAAGCGACTATCGTCTTTTGTGAATTCTAAAAATGATCTTAAAAATAGCCCAAACTGCGTTATGTTCGTAGAATATTTTTTCATTCGCGTTTTCTTGCGAAGAAGAAATTCATTTGTTTTATTAAATAAAATTCTTTTTTTTTTTTTTTTTACAATTGTAATTCAAGAAGTGTACAAGTGTAATTTCTTATGTAATTTCTCACTAGAAATTTTGCGTGTCTCATGCGGAAGTATAGGTTACGCGAAGTAATTGCGCGTTTGCGAACGCGGTTAGATTACAAATTTGAATATCTTTCGCGGAAGTTTCTCTTCTCGTATGTGTGTAGAACGTTCCAGCCGCGACGTTAACTCTCAAAATATTTTCCTAACGCAGTTTAAGGAAGTTTTAACGTAACTTCCACGGAAGGCGGGCACGCGGCCTGTCATATTGGAGGCGAATCCGTGTCGTCTTCTCAACCAACAGACGTTTCTCGTATAAGTCACGTTAGAAAAGGAAGAGAAAAGCGTTGCTAAAAAAAAAAAATCAACTTACCGTTGTATTCGAAGTGGTGCGTATTTTAATTGAGAACGCACGATCTCTGCCTTTAAAGTGCCTCGTATCCAATATGAGGTCTGTCGTCAATAAATGTAAACGCGCAAAAAGAAGACGAAGATCTGAAAAAAAAAAAAAAAAAAAAAAAAAAAAAACACGTTTTTGTTTTTAGCATCGACGAGGACGGGCCGTGGAACGCGACAAAGGAAATCATCACGCCGACCAACGACACGTTCTACACCGTCGAGAACCTGAAGCCCTTTACGGTGTACAGCTTCCGAGTGGCGGCGATAAACGCTCTGGGACGAAGCAAGCCAAGCCAGGCGTCTTACTACATGGTGACTCTTCGCGAAAGTAAGTAAAACCACCGACGATTCAATTCATTTCGTCCATTCGATATTCAGAGCGACAATCGACGCGTATGTCTGTTAGAATTGAAAAGAGGAAACAAAATTTAACGTCGCGGTTGTACGCGAACGTTACGCGCGTACACACAACACACATTATTTATTTTACAAGTAAAATCTATAATGTACACACGCGTTGTATAATAATTAATTATCTATTATTACATTCGCTCACCACAAAAAACAATTGCCCGCAATTTCCGCGATACATATTCGTCAATGTTTGCACAAGATAATTCGTTGTATGAAAACTTGATACGCGAATTTATTGCACGTGTTAAAAAAATTATTAGGCGCCTGATGGATTTTAACTGTAAAACCCGGGAAATTGACGGCGCGATCGAGTGATCGCGTCAATTACCTAATGAATAAATAAAACTCGCGCGCGTGCGCGAGTTTCGGCTGCGGTGTGCAGCCGAACTTCCCTCCTCGACTCTCCTCTCCCTTCTTCTTCGTCCGGAATTCGCTCGAACGCCCTTCTCTCTCCTCTCCCCGCGGAAGCGTCGTAACACAGTAAAGTTGCCCGGTTGATCGGCCTCGGGCTATCCTCCCACTAGCGCGTCTGCGTTTCGGGCCGATTCAATCGTCCAAATTACATCTCCCGCGGGCTATCAAAACGAAGTTCGTCGACCGCGATAACGCCGAGAAGCGTCGCGCTAAATGAAATGCTTGACACTCTCCGGTCGTTAAGGTGCCGTCGGTTAAGGGAGAGGAACACAAAGAGCGTTTCGAGCGGGAGAGAGGCGAGAGAAGGAAAGTGACGAGACTCGGTTCTGAAAAAAAAAAAGAGGAGAAAGTCCGAGTTACGGGAAGAAGGACACCAAGGAAAGAAGGGACGAGAAAGAGAGAGGAGAAAGAGACTTGAGAGAGCGCGCCGGCCAGTTGTTGGCATCCGGAGAGACGGGAAGGACCGTCCAGGAGGCGGCTAACTAAAGAGGCGCTAATTGCAGTCGACAGCCGGGAGTGCGGGACTCGAGTCGAGCCTATTCTCTTTCTTTTGTCCCCTAATTTGCTCTCTCCTCGTTCCGACCTCTCTTCTCTCTGACGTTCTTCATCTCGTCCGCACCTTTTTCCCTTCTTCTCTCGTCGTCGGACGACGACATTTCCCATCTCGTCGTCGCTCGTTCTCTCTCGCGTCACGTTGCGAAACTTGCGAGAAATAAAAGTCGAGCGTCTTCTTCGCGCGCGCGCGCTAAAGGCGCGAGCCCTGACAAATTCTCGGCGAGGTACGACTAGCAATCCCTGTGTGTGCAGTCATACATACGTGTTACGGACGACGAAGTTTGCAAACCGAGGGATCATCTCTCTCTTTCTCTCTCTCGTCTCTCCAGCACAGAATCCGTTCCTTTCGACCTGGATTCCCGCTCGCGCGCGCGCGCCCCATCCTGATCGCAGGGCCCAATTACCACGTACGCGCGTCGCGAGAGAATTCCGATTCGCGGCCCAGCGGGAATTAGACGGATAATGGAATGTAACTCGTGTCGCAAAACCGGAACGCCGAGTTCATTTTTATCGTGCGAATGAATGAGACGGATGAATAGGTAAAATTTTTTCAAAATTCGTGACGAGAAAACCATTGCGTGGTTTTTTTTATTTTATTTTATTTTATTTATTTATTTTTTTTTGTTTTTGTTTTCGACATGCTCGCGCTCTTCGGTTCGCATCGATCACTCGTCTGTCAAATATACTGCAGAATCAACTGTAAAAAATTGTGTGACATATGTTACATATTTAATGGGGATATTCAACGCGCTTCTTTGTGATATATCTATTACAGAAAAACGTTAAAAGTTTTCGCTTGCTTTTTTTTGTGAATTCTCGACTTTTTCGGCACGTTGATTGACAAAAATTATCGCGCAATATATATTATTCAAAAAAAGTTTTTATTCTTAAGCCAAATGTTTCGATTAAGGGAGTCCTTTGAATTTTACGTGCGCACATGTACGCGCATTAATAATTTATTTACATTATTAATTAATATATCATAGAGAGAAGAGCAGGGAGTGTATAACAGACTACATTATTAACTAAATTAAATAAAATGGCATTAATAATCCACTAATTAAGTTCTGAAAATTAAATTTTCGGGGGCATTGAATATTTCGAATATTGAATCTATTACAAAACATTCCGGTGACGTGTTTATCTTTGCTTCATAATTATCTCCATTAATATTATTTACACTATCGAGTGTACACGCACATTTACTAATCATCTAACTCTTGCTCTAATTCATCTGTGTGTGTGTGTGTGTGTGTGTACATATACATCTTCGCCGGATAGCCGCATCGCATTTATATATCACACATTCCTCGCAGCGGATCGACCAGATTCATTCCCCGCGTTCCGCATTCTCCGATCTCATTTTCGCGAGATGTTCTGCGTCGAAAAAAATTGGGCCGCGATATCACGAGGAGGGAGGAGAGGGTTTGCGCGCGGAACTCGTCGCGGTTATATTTCGCGAGCGGAAACGCGGACTGTGTACCAAAGCTATTAACCGCACACGCAGCCTCGCCGACGACGGCAGCTGTTTGTCTTTGCATCTCGCGGGACGGGAATGATTATTCGGTTATCGAGACGTGCCCGCATGGTCGAACCGATTGGATTTACCTTCTTTCTCTCTTCCTCGTGTCGCGCGGAAATGCGTCCGTGTCAAATTAATTAGTTCAAACACTAACGTCACTGCGGCGAGCGCAAAGGCAAGAGAAAAAAATTCGACGGTAATGTCGTTTTATCGCGCGAGATTCGCGCAATCACGCACGCTTCGCACCGTCAACCGCGTTTTTGCCGCAGCGCAATTTGATTGGTTCGTGCGTTTCGAATTAACGTTTCCAGGAGGTAATTTTTTTTTTTTTTTTATTTTATTTTACGTGACCTCACGCGGGCGTTTTCTCACGGTGATTCGCAATGATTCGACATTCGCGCGAATGTCATCGGTAAGTTGTCGCGCGCGCGTCTGATAAATATATATTGGGAAATATAATATCGTTGAGCTTTTTTCTTCTCCTCTCGTCCTCTCTCTCTCGACTTCCCCTCTCGCCGGGACACATGTGCATTTTTTTTCGCGCGCACTATTTAAGTAACTCGATACAGTACGGAACTTTTATGCGTATTTAAAAAAAAAGGCCATTTTCACGCGGCGATCGAAAAACGATACATTCGTTGCAATGCCGCGCGCTTATTGCCAGTTGGAAACCGGCACCGCGTGAGTGGATGAAATGCAGTCGCTGATGTGCATTCGACGAGAGAGAGAGAAAGAGAGAGAATCGCGTATATACTCGACGCGATGCAGAAAGAAAAGAAACGAGCGTTTCTCTGCAATGTGTTTGAACGTAGAACGGTAGGAGTGACGTAAGAAACATCCGAGTGCTGCGTTTCTTGCTATCACTTGATCCTTCGAAACAGCGAACTTGGAATTATTTTTAATCCACACAGGTAGGGATTGTGGCTCTTTAATTAACCACGTTGGTAGTCGTTTGTAGTCGGAGAGTTGAATGAGAGATTCCACGGACAAATAATGAAGAAAAACAAGATTATATATTTCGCACACTGGTACCAAATTCGTTTCTCTTTTTTTTTTTTTTTTTTTTTTTTAACATAATTTTTCGAATAAATTGCCGGTCTCCGATAGCGCATTTTGGCGCTTTATTTTTCGAGCTTAAATCCCGTAGCGACTATCCATTTTTAATTACGTGCGCGCGGTTTAGATTCTAACAGAATGCGCGCGCTCGCTGTCGACGCCGGTGTCGCCGTCGCCGCTCGTCGAAAAACGATATCCGCCCAGCAACGATGGGGTCGGGGAGAGAGGGTGGTATCGGTGCGGTGGCGCGATTCGTTTCAGTTTGCTGGCGTACGAACGGAATGCGGCAGTCGATATGCCCACATCGACATCGGGGCGATCGTACGAGTGGCGAGTAATGCGTCAATATTGACAGGACCGCGTAGACACAGGTCACGTTGCGCGCGCGTTTCGCAAGCGGCGCGGCGCGGACGGCTACCGACGGAATACGTTCGGTTCGTCGGAGCGAGGGGACGCAGAGGGCTCGTTTCGACGAACGAACGACGAACTCTCTCGGGTGGCACACTGCCACAACCCCGGAACTCTCTCGCCGACTCCCCCACCGTCGCGCATTGGTTTATGCCACCGGATTCTAATTCGTGATTCTAATTCGCGGGTATCGGTGCGGTAGGCCGGACGCGGAGGTATAGCGGGAACGGGTAGCGCAAAACTGCACGGGAATTCACGATGGTTCAAATGAAAGCTCCGCTCTCCTCCCGCGCACTACCTCTCCAGATCAATAGGGCACGGACCGACGAAACTTCTCCACTACCACTTTGCTCTCTCTCTCTATCTGCGCGCGCGGTCGCCTCCGATACGTGCACCGCCACCACCACCACCACTACTACCACTGCCGCCAGGTCCTCTCCGTGCCCATTTCCAGACCTCGTTCGCTTCCCGCTCGCCATAAATATACAGCGCCGACCAAGCTACCAATTAGCCATCGGGACACCCGTCGGCACTGCGTCGTCCCGGCTAAGTTCATTCGCACAAGTCGGACGTTCGAAAATTGCGGGAGCCCGGTCGGAAGGTCGCGGTTCATTCAGGCTTTTGTCTCGCTCTCTCTCTTCTCTGTCTCTCTTTCTTTCGATATAAAATGTGTATGTCTTTTGTATGTCATATCAAGAAAAATGCACATCTCCGTGGAGAAATCGATAATCTGCCACGACTGCAATTAAGAACACGATGCTCTAATTGCGAATCTTGATTTCGGTCACGGTTAAAAATTAATTATCCCGAAGTTCACGCGATTCAATTAACGTGGCGATTATTTTGCGAATTTTTGTGAAACTTGTCAAAAATACATAATTATATTCGAAGAACGTGTTGTATATCAAGCGACTATAAATATCGATTGCGTCTGCATATGAAGATTATACTCAGTGACCACGCTGTTAATTCAGCGGATCGAGCAAGTTGGCCAGATTAACGAGCGCTTGTAATAACAACGATAAATGAAGGACTCCGAGGCTTAATCGTCGATTAGTTCAGACGAGGAATTTGCCTCTTCCTCCCCCGCCCGTCCGTTAAATATGCATCACGCACTCGGTACGGTTAATTTTCACGGGATAAATTGAGTGCCGCGCAGGCACTCCCCCCTCGGGTAAAATCCGAATGAAAGAACGAGAGTTCGAGCGGAAGAGGGAGAGAAGAACGGGAGAATAGGGAGGAGGGAAAGGAGTGAAAAGCGACTCGCATTGTTGCTGCCGCAACATCCGATGAGGTCGGGGGTGGTTGTCAGAGTAAGTTCATTCGCGAGAGTCGTCTCGAGAATCGGGAAAGAGCCGGTAGCGTCTGCCTGCTGTGTGAACTATTTTCGATTCCGACGGGGTTGATAAAGTAGTGGAGAAGAGGGACTCGGCAGCGGCGGCGGCGGCGGATGCAATAAAGGCGCCTCTTCGCGAGTCACGTTTCGACGTAGCGATGGCACCCGTGGAATCTCTATTGCGCACAGTGACCGAAATAATTTATTTTCCGCTCTTGATATTACGTAAACGACAATACTTTGTCTCGTTCTGGTTAAACGTTGGACGAATCGTTCTCCTCTCCTCGGGGACGTCGAATCGTCAGTCGCCGATTTTTGATGCGCGTGACAACGCATTCTCGGTGCTTACTTAGGCGAAGTGTCAAAATTTCGGTAGAGAGAAGGTGAAAAGATTAAATACACACACCCCGATGTGACGTCGGAGGTAGCGAGCGAATACGAAATATTAAAATTTTAAAACTGGCCGCGCTGAATTTGCGTAATAAAAATTCCCTCGTTTATTATTTCGCACCGATATCTGCGGCGACTCTCTCTCTCTCTCTCTCTCTCTGGGAGGAGGAAGAGGAGGAGGAGGCCTTATTTAAATTCTTGAAAAGTTTTAATATTTGCTTTATATCTGCAAATTTAAACAACCATTTGGATAGAAATTTACATTCGCGGTTGGCTCCTAATGGATATTTCAAATATACTTTCCTGATTACATTGGGACCGTATATTAAATAAAAAAAAAATCGTACCTATTATATAAAAAAAAATAATAATAATTAGAAATCAATTACGACGGCACACACGAATCATCGACTCCGAGAGAGTCCCGGGCGGCAATTTTAAAACGCTAATTTTATTCCACATGCTAAACCGTGTAGATAATGCGCTTACGTTGTTACACAACGCGCGCTTTCATAGCGCGATACACGCCCGGCTTTCGAGAGAACAATATTATAGCGACGTTTACGCGGTCGGTTTGTCACGATTAAGCGTTTCCAGCGCTTACGGCAAAATTGGTACTTCGATAATATATCACGGAAGCATAAAACCCGAGGCGCTATCGTCATAAACACGCCGACGGGGCGTAATAATAAGTTAACGCAGATTTAGCGCCGGTAAAAAGTGCAACCCGCATTTATATCGCTGTGCTAAATTGCTCGGCGAAAGTAAGAGACGGAGAGAGGAGAGAGAGACATTCCCATCTGAAAAGACTTATCGCTGTTTTTTTTTCTCACTTATTTCCACTAATATCCGATATTCTCGCCGGGGCTTATCACTACACACGAGAGATTAATAAAATCCACGACGCTCTCGCACACACGACATTTACATAATTTTATTTTCTGTGTATCCCGCCAATTAATACGACGTCTCTCGCACATCCTAACAATTACGAAAAATTGGTCACATAAAATCAGTGAATTTTTTTTTCTTATTATTATCACAGAATTATTTTTCTTCGAATCGTAAGTCATGTATTCACATTTCTCTTTCGAACGAAATGTCGACCGACGTGAATAAATTTCAACGTCATTTAATTGAATAATTAGTAATCATTTGACTACGCGAAGAGCGGAGCGGGCGAAGACTCCTCCATCGTCACTTTTTCACCGTGATGTTTTCCATCGCGATACCCACGATCATCTTCGCGCAATTAACGCGCGCGCGCGATCGTACAATTAACGTTTTCCAGTGGCATTACCACGAGGGATGGGACAGTCCCGGGTTAACTGTGCGGCGCGCGAAACGCCGCGGTATTAAATGTCTCGGTATTATTTCTGCGACAATTTCTCACTGCGAGAGAGTGAGAGAAAGAGGAGTGCCGACGCGATATCGCGTTCGCGCGACAGCGCGCGGTGTTTTAGAAGTGACGCGCGGATGCTAATTATTTCGAACGGCCGTCGCTCGGCGAGCGCGGGATAACAACGAGCTTCAACTTTCTCTCGTGCGCGTCCGGGCTCCCTTTTGCGCGCGATAAGGCAACTCGACCAAACAAATTACGACGGTTTTAAAATTATTACGCGACCATTTTTAACCGGGGGAGGGCCATCCTTCCCTACCGTCGTGGCGGCAGCATCGTGGAGATTGAATGGCCCCGGCTTGTACACCTCGGATGTGTGAAATGTGTCACACGTAAAGGAAACGGTGTTTAATCTCTCTTGACGAAAATTCCTGAACGGTAACGAGATGTATTTTTCATGCATCCAAAAAGGGAAAAGAGAAGGAGGGAGGAACACACTTTCTCGTCTCGTCGAATATTTTGTTTTTCCGTAATGATGCAAAAAAGCAGCGCGAGCGCAGTTGTTTTTTTGTTGCTCGGAGCGACGTTAAAATGCGTTGATTTTTTTCCGCGCGCGGGGAATTTTTCCACTCGTATATCCGATTGTTTCGTCGCCCCCATATATATATATATTTTTTTTTTTGTGTGTGTTTTGCCTCTCCCCTTTTCGTAACGACGCGCAAAAATATCACTTGTCGCGCGATATATCGATACATCGCGGGATTTAGATGCGGTTTATAGCGCGCGCGCGCGCGCTAACGCGAATTAAAATATACTTTTGAAAACAATCTCTCACGAGGGATCAATAAACGATGCGTGCGCGATGGTAAACGATCGCGTATGTATGAAGAAATATTGTTAACGTAGATTGTATGTGATTTCGATGAAAATATGTATCGAGCGAGCGGAAAAACGCGGGAGAGGGAGAAAAAATATACATTCGCTCGGTGGCGTCAATACGCATCCGATGTGTGTGTGTGTGTGTGTGTGTGTGTGTGTGTGCGTATCCGCTGACATTTTATATCGTGTGTTGTGTTCGCGCGCATACAGAAACTTGAAAATTTCCAGGAGGAGATTCCGTCAGTTTGCAAATTTATATCCGCGCGATTGTCGGTTAAATATTACGTTTTAATTTTTCTCTGTGTTTTTCTCCTCGTTCGCGCATAGGCCAACGCGAGAGTATTTACCCGTTGATTTGCAATCACAACTATCGATTTTCGAACCTCGTCCCGCGTTTTTTGTACAGCAACTTTAAATATTATTTTTACGGTATACATAAGTTTTATACACACTCACACAGAAACGCGCGTTGTTCTTTAGAACCACGTTTTTCTCAGCGCAAACTGATGGATCTCTATAGTGTATCTATACACAATTTTTCTCTCGAAGAGCTGGATAAAGAGACCGGCAATTTCCCGGAGAAATTTCTCGAGGAAATTAAGTACTTTTTTAACGTGACTTACGTAAAAAAAAATTACATCTATAAAAATAAATATACGAAATACATGTGCGTGCGGTACCGAAAATGTTTACCGAATTGTTTTTCCTTAAGACTGTCGCTTTTCTTCCACTCAGGAATGTGTCACACATTTAACGCGACGCGCAATTGTTTTTTTTTTTTTTTTTTTTTGCAGTACCCGAAGGAAAACCGACCATCACGGCGGCTCATAACATCTCGGCGACGTCTATTTATCTGGCATGGAAACCGCCAAGTCGCGACACCATACACGGCGAGTTTCTCGGATACCGCATAGGATATCGACGACGCGAGAAAGCGGATGAAGAAATGAAGAACATTTATATTCGCGATCCTGCCGTCGACGTGAGTAGCATTGACATTATTATCTCCGCCAGTAATATGGCCAACATATAACCAACACGACGCCAGTAATTTGGCGTCGTGTTGGTTTAAAAAACATTATTAAAAAAAAAAAACCTAAAACTAAATTTCTTTTCACATCTTTGTTCGCAGAATCATAGTATTCACAACTTGGATACCTTCACCCAGTATCTCGTGTCTCTTCAAGTGTTCAACCCGGAAGGTCACGGGCCGGCTTCGACGGTAACGGTGATGACTGATGAAGGCGGTAAGTGGAACAAAGAGAAAACTCCGAGAATTATAATCCTTATTTTTTTTTTATTTCGCGCGAACGAGCAACAAAGTTGTGAGCGCAAAGTGAAATGACATATTGCAAAACAAATGGGATAACTATAAACGCGCAATCTCGAAAGTGCGTGCAGATGGCAGATAAAGAGCGCTTGTACCCAAATATGGTAAAACAGAAAGCGCGGTATCATATCGTTCGTGATAAAGCGCGATGAAAGGTTGGCTTTAGCTGCTGCCGCGAGGAAAGAAATCTCTAGCGTTGATATATGAGAGCAAATATATTATCCGCACTCTCTCTCTTTGTGTGCGCGCGCGCGTAATAATATTTTATATCAAATCATAAAAACGATTTGCATTCTCTCTTCGGCAAGAATATATTTCATCGATACTTGTATTATTATTATTATTATTATCATTACACGTCGTTGTCGTATAATTCAAATCGAATTACGAGCGATGGTTGAAAAACGAAGTATTTATTAAAATAATTTTGCAATTGCACGCGCAAATTAAATTACAATATCGCGCGTGTAATTTTACCTTACGTATATTATAATTACCGCAAAATTGTGTGCGCGATAGTGTCTGCAATATGATTATTATAACGTGTGCAGGAACGAGAATCGATTTTAAACAGTTAATTAATGTTTTTTTCGAGAAATATTAAAATTCATTTGCGTCGCGCATCTGAAGAATATATCGCATTAAAATGTATGCGTCTCTAAACCGCGCGCTAATGATTCACACACCGCGTTCATTGCGTTTTGAGTCATCGTCATTAGATTGGTTCCGTTCATCGTCGACTTTCTATGATAGTGCGCTCATTGTAAATGCCCGGAGTTGTTTCCTTCTGAAAAGAGGGGAAGCCTCGTATTCTCTCACGCCGCGAGGAATTCTTGATACTCGCATTCATTATGAATACCCGTGCTTGTGAATTTTCCGAGCGCTGAAATATTCCGTAACATTCAATGGACGATTAGCATCGCTCGAGAGTTTGTTCTATAAATTCCTCTAAGAGAGTCTCACTCTCTTTATGTGCGTGTATATATAAAATAATTCTACGATAGAGAGAAGGACTCGGTTTATAAGCTCATTACATAGAAAGCTAGAGAGAAAGAGAGAGGGAGAGTAGGGAAGTCGCAAGATGAAGAGGAAGAGGGGACAGTTGATTCAAAGAGCTAGGAGAGAAGGAGAAGATCCCGGCCGGACCGGAGAGAGAGAGACGCGGCGCGGGAGAGAAACGGGAAGAAGAGGGGACCGTAACAGCCGGCGACCGTGCGACAAAGGAAGCCCGACTATCGTAGACTTCAAGAGCGACAAAGAGGAAGAGAGAGCGAAACGAGGAAGGAGAGAAGAAGAGAGCGAAAGAGAGACGCAGAGAGAGAGAGAGAGAGAGGAAGACAGAGAGAGAAAGACAGAGAGAGAAAGACAGAGAGAGAAAGCGGGAGCAGCTGCCAGAGCGTTTCGGTCGGCGCCGCGCCTGGTCGACAATCGATTTTCCCCGATTTTTCAGGCAGCACGCGGCAGCCGAAGCGAGAGAGAAGTGCGTGTCCGCTCGCGACGGAGCGGCGGCATATCGCGTGTATTCCATCCCGGTTCTCTCCTCGTCGCCGTCGTCGTCATCATCCGGAAAGACGCGCACGGAACGAAACATACGAACGTCATTGTGCCGTGTACAGTGTGCGTGGTGTTTTGCGCGCACGTGTGTCTTGGTTCGATCCCGAGCGCACGTGAAGTCGACGGGGCGCACACACAAACGACGTGTGCGCACACGCGCAAGAAGAACGAACTCGAGGAAGAGCGTGCACGTGAGTGAGCGTGTTGCGCTTCTCTCGCGCACGCTGCGGCGAGTCGTGCGCGCGCGTGAATGTCAGTGCCCGGATATACACACGACGACAATGTGCACGAGGTTGTACGGAGCGAGAACGAGCCGCAATGTAAAATCACGCGCAAACGCTTAACGTCCCTTGTGTGAGTCTTCCGAATAGTGCGTGCAATAGTGTGTGAGCAAGTGAATGCTCATGTATGCATGTATGTGTGTGTGTGTGTGTTGGGGCGAGCGTGCGAGTGAGTGAACGAAGCGGCGAGCGGTGCAGTGCGAGTGCGCGTGTAAAGTCGTCCGCATGCACGCGTCGCGCTCACGCGTACACGAGTGCAGTGACAGCGCGCGGCGGCGTTCCGCGAGTGTGAGTGTCCTGTTTGGCGGCTCGCGGAATAATCGTCGCGGATTCGCGTGCGAGCGAGAGAAGTGGTTGTTCCCGGCGGGAAGTGGTCATCCCGATTTGCGGTCAGTTGCGTCGCGAGCTCGCGGTCGTGCGAGGAGAGAGAAATCGCGAGAGATCGCGGTACTTGTCCTGGACGATCATCTCGCGGGAGTGAAGGAGAGAGAGAGAAAGAGAGAGCGAGAGAACGGGAGGAAGAGACAGAAGGAGAGAACGAGCGAGTAAGAGAGAGAGAGAGAGAGAGAGAAAAGGTTCACCGAGATGGCGGCGGACCGTCGATTCCAACGACGCCTCGTCCGGGTCGACTGGTGACGCCTACCTAGTTCGGGAAATTGCGATCGCAAGGATCGTCATCGTCGTCCCGGGCGAATCTGCCCTGTCTGGGTGTGATCCTTTGTTCGGATCGCGCTGACTAACAAAAACTCGTTGGCCGCGCGCGCTGGCTCTCGGAGCTCTTCGAATCGTACTTCGGAGCAGTGGGTAGAAACGACGGGGTCGAGGGGTCGATATGACGCGAGCGCGAGCGGGATGTGCACGTCAAGCGGTGCCGAAATGAAGCTAAAGTGGCGGCGCATCCGGAATGTCCTTTAATATCGGTCCGGGTCGCCAGCGTTGAGCGTCGCTACTTCCGGTTTTCGGAGACTCTTTCTTTTTGTTGTTCTCCCGATTCTCGTGCGATTCCATTCGTTTTGTGTTTTCGAGTGTATGAAGTGTACATGTATAAGAAGCACGGTGTGTGCTGCCGCTGATAAGCCCCCGTCCTCGCGGGAAATCGCGGAGATTCGGCCGCTCGATATCGCGTCGTATCGCGAGTGAATGACGGCCGCCGGGAAGAGAAAAGGAAAGAAGAGACAATTGTGATATTCTTCGCGGAGAAACGCGCAAAAACAAAGACCGAGACTCGTATTCTCCTCGCAAGAAAAAAGTAACATTTTGTTAAGCCTCCTCCCTTGTCTGTCCTTCTCCTCTTTCGCTTCACCCGAGCGGAACTTCGCAGTGCGTCGACCTAACGCGAATCGTCATCGCGAGCACGTTCTCGCGAGTGATTTCGATTATCAAGAATTGACTAATCAATTTCGATGAGACAATTCCGCCCTGTGCCCGGTTAACGCCGACTGAACCGCAGTCTCTTCTCGTCGCGCTTGATAATATTTATTTGCACATTCATTTGTATTCGAAATACAACATTCTTGTCAATTTGCAATTAAAAGAAACTCGGTCCTAAAACAGTCTTCGCATTTCCGTTACATTTGACGGAGAAAATAAAATACAATACACGCAGAGAGCAACAACGTTGTGAATTCACTTTGATCAGCAGGAAACATTGATAAATCGCGGTGACGTATTGATTTCGCGCGTCGAGAGAGCGTCGTTGAATACAAAAAAAAAAAAAAAATGCTTAGTAAATCACTGCGTTTCCTCAACTTCCGCCGCGATTCGACTCCGCGAGAATAAACGAGAGCGATTCGCAACGCGACAACAACGCACGACGACGACGACGTTGAAAGATTCGTCGTCGCGGGAGTTCGATCGGGTGAAACTCGGTGCATCCGCCGCGTGGAAACGAGCGTGACGACGGGAGGGTGAGAGCGCGGAGAGGCAGAGCGACGACGACGACGGATCGTTCGTAGGGTCGGTCGATCGGTGGCAACGCACGCTCCGCTGCTCCTCCCGCAGCAAAATCGCGTTCGCGCACGATCGAGGTCAATCCGTTCCGCGCCTCCGTTTCGAATCGTCGACTCTCGACGGAACGTTCCAATTTCCACAAGCGACACTTGACGTTCCCCATGAATGGCCCTTGCGAGAGCCGCGTCGCAACACGCGTCTCTCTCTTTCTCTGTTACCGGACGCGAAGATCGCGCTTTTCAAGCTTTTGTCTCGTCTTCGCGTTTCTTCACTCCTCTCCTAGTATAAAGCGACTAAAAACGTTTTCGTAGCTTCGATTGAATTTTGGGTTTTTTTTGATCATTTATTTCTCGTTACACACGCAGGCTTTTTGAGCAAGAGTAATTTTCATTCTCGACAATAATGTGTATGTACGTACATTGCGAGACATCCGTTGGTTTCATATCAACCCCGAACGAAATGAGAGATCGTAAAATAGGGCGCGGTCCCGCGCGCTGCTCTCTCTGTGTTTGGATCATTTATTACATACGCGCGGGATTTCCGCGCGCGGGGAAATAAAAACTCGGGCGAACGCGCGAGATTGACGTGGGAAATCGCGGATTAGCCTCGTCCGGTTTGCGAATCGCGCTCGTACTCGCATATAAAAGAGAGAGAAAAAGACCGAAATTTTCATTTATTTAAATATAATATACATATAACATGTATATATATTGCGTACACAGGCTCTCAACGTCGGTTTTAAATCATTTCGCGAAATAATTTCAATTTCCCGATAATTTCGAACGCAAACGAGACAAAATGTGTTTTTAATTATCTTTTGTGTGCGCGGCACACGCGATGTTGAATGTGCAAATCGCGCCGCTCTTTGTGATTCGTAAACGCGCAAAACGAATCTCAAACGAAACGTCATTTATTCTTTTATGAACCAATTACGGATTGACGTTAAACCGCGCGCACGTGTGGCGGATTCTCGCTCGCATTGAATAGAAAAAGGTTTACATTAGCGCGAAATAACGCGCGCGCGACACGTTACTCCGCGTTCGCATTATACGCGCATCGACGCTCCTCAAAGTTATTTATCTATTCCGCGGTGCCAATTAGACGATAAATGGAATATGAAACTGGTGGATCCTCTCTCTCTCTCTCTCTCTCCCTTCCTGCCATCTTTCTCTGTCACAGAAAGAGAGAAGCGTCTCTCGCTATTGTCAAGAAAACGCCATTGTTATTGGATCGGTCCTGTAATTTGCTTCTTTATCCGGTTTTAACCCGGCGTTCGAGCTAACTCGATTTCTCTCTCCCTCCCCTTTTGCGAGTGACGTTTAATTGTTCGCACTGTGCATCAGAAGGAAAATTCACTCGCCTCGAAAGTTCGATCTCTCGTTTCTCTCTCGTCGGATCGGAAATTGAAAGGAAGCCTCCGTGAGAAAGTACGTGCGCGAACTTCGGGATAAACGTTGAGAATTTATAAATTAAAGATCGGTTGTGTGTTTCCCTCCTTTTCTCCCTGTAGATTGAAAGCTCTTTGTCCGCATTTACTTACGAGAGAGAGAGAGAGAGAGAGAGAGAGAATGAAGATTGAGAACGGGGCGGCAATAAGAATCAATTTTTATAGGAGCGAGAACGGAGAACTTCCGATTTAATTTTAATTATAGTACTCTTTATATTCCGGAAAAATGTACCTTATATTCAGCAAAACTTTTTTTTACTGCTATAGATTAAAGTGTAAAACTTGGCAGCATGTTTTTTTTTTTTTTTTTTTGTTTTTAATTTAGAGTTTAAAGAAACTTCGATTTCGCAAAAGATTTCGACTTTCAGCGACTGCGTTTTACTTTTATTTGAAATAATAGATGCGTTTTTTACTTTTTTTTTCACGTGTACGCTCGCGTTGTCACACTCTTGTGATGATATAATAGTAGATATATGTATATCGAACGCGACAAAAGCTCACGACTTATCGACATATTGAGCGCATCGCGCTCCGTCGTTGTTTACGACAACGCGATGTTATTCACCTAATATCCATCCACTAAAAATACAGGGAGAAGTGGAAGGGGGGGCGGGAAGTCACTTCACAACTGCTGCTAATGTTTTAAGGGGACCGAATATAATCAGCCGTTCTTCCCTCGCACGATCGCTCAATCGATGGACGAATATTCGAGGACGTGGCGCATCTGCGGATGCGCGACGACAACATCGAAAAAAATTTTTTTTTTTATTTCGAACGATTATTCGTTAGAGAAAAGTGTTCGAGAAGAAGAGGGTTTGTCGCTCGTGAGGCTTCGTTCTCTCGAATTTTTTTCGCGACGTGAGGAGTTCGCGCGACGGAGTCTCACTTCCGGTTTGTTTTCTGACAGAAGGCGATGAGAGAGTAGCCGTTACAAACACAGTGCCATAATCGAAAAAAAAAAAAAAAAAAAAAAAAAAAAGAAAGAAAGAAGGTCGATTCGTTCGCGCCGATAACCTCCTCCCCGAGGAACTTTCGCGCGCATAATGTCATGACAATGGACCCGACTGGTGAATAATGCATCGTTACGCGCTTTGCTCGGGTTACCGCAACAACGACGACGACGACGACGACGAGAACGGTGGTGCCGATAATTGTGCAGGCGGAAGAAGATCGCGTCCGAGAGATCTTTCCCGGTCGGGATGGACGAATTCGTGAAATAGCGGGCGGACAGCGAAGAAGAGAGAGACACGCACGCACGCAGGCACGCGGCCGTTCTACGCAGCAGCTGCAGCAGAAAGGGGAAGAAAAAAAAAACAGAAAACGAAAAGAAAGATGTCGTGGTCTAGTGCGGCCAGTGTCGCTCAACTGACGGCGTTGCTGGCGCTGATCTTGAGAATCTTCGTCGCCGCGGACCCGATCACAACGACGACGACGATAACAACGACGACCGACGAGCCGACGGTCTTCGAACGGACGACCTACATCGTGTCCTCCACGGAGAACGACAGCGATGTTTATCTAGGTAATTCGCGGATGGGGAAAACCTTCTCCTCTCTCTCCCCTGTGACGGGTCGACCCAGCAAGCTACGTCTTCTGCGCAGAAACGGTCTTCCGGTTTTTTAGACCGGCGCGATATTCGTTGACATAATTGTTGGAAGAAAGCAATTCGTATTGTTGTCGCCACGCCAATAAAAAAGCAAAAAAATTGAGACAACATGGGCACGTTACTTAATAATGTTGCGTCCGGTTTAGATACAGATTATTACATTTTAAAAGGCGGTTAATTATATAATATAAAAGCGAATAAAATAAAGGAGCATGTTAGCAATATATAAAAATGTAACAAAAATTAAGAGACACAATATTCTCTGAATAATTGTGTAGCATCTATTAATTAATTAAGCGTTTCCTGCCCTCTCGGTGTTTTACCGCTGAAGTTTGCGATCTCTTCCAATTAATAAATTTTTTAATTACATCAGTTATATAAAAACAAAAAAGCACATAAAGCCGTGATGTGAAAAATGTCGGCCACTTAGCGTCGCTTGAGCGCGATTAATCGACGAGGCATTAAAAAGAAAAAACAAATAAATAAAAAAATAAAAAAACGCGCGCGAATTTCGCTAGGAAATGCCACGCGCTCATTCGAGTATTGCGTTACTCGACATGACCACTTCGTAATCACTCGCGCGCGAGCGTAAGACTGTCCACTCGTGTAATCGATTCTATCTTAACTCATTTCCGTCTTGATTTCGCGCAGCATACGCGCAACGTTTCGTTATCCCGAGAGATTATTCCAAGGATACGCGCGCGTGTCCGTTTTTGTCTTCTCGAATCTGCGCGCGCTCGCAACCTACCAATGCGCACCTACCAACAATCGTTTCGTTGCGCAACGTTTCCAGACCAATGTGCGCGCGCGCACATATGTATATATTGTGACACGCGAATAGTTGTGTTGCCGCCGTTTGTTTTGCAACCCCGTTGCTGTAATATTGTTGGCAAGCGAGCGTCTCCGCGAGAAAACACGATATTTTGCAATAATTTTTTATTGCTCGCGGAATTTTGTTCGGTCCGCAATTGCGACTTGTTGCGATTTTGTTTCGCACGCGCTCTCGTTGCGTGCGAGAGGCTCGATATGTTACATCTCGCGAGATCGACGCGCATTTCCCAGTCTCTTCGCAAAAAAGCGCATCTGGAGAGGGGATTTTTTTTGCGCTTGCGGTTTTGCGCCGCGCACAACGCATATCGTCATGGCAACGATTACCTATTGACCTTAAGTGTCGTCGTGAGGATAAAATTATGGAAATACGCTCGTGTGCCGCGTCACATTCATCCTCGGAATTGTTTCCAAGAACCGGCATTATCTTGATGAGGAATCCGCGCGCGCGGACATTCTATTTTGATGATTCCGCCAGGACCAAGGTCGATCGGCCTAATCCTCAAACGAGGAAATCGCGAAAAAAAATACTGGTTGCGTAAATAATTGAATAAATAAAAAACCGTACGTTATAGAGATTTAAAATCTTTTGTACAGAGAAATTTAACAAAACGCAAAAGCTGTTTCGCTGAAACAATTCCGGCGAGTTGCAATAAAACATGTTAAGAGATTACTTCAAGCATTTCCTGATATTTCAAGTCGTTCGACACGATTTATTGATTATTTAATCGAAGACCTATCTCGCGGTCTGAGAAGTCGGGAAAGTCTCTCGCGGCGAGTTCTCGGATGTGTAATCGGTATGCGAGCGGCGGCGTATCCTCGAACTCGCTAAGCAGGTACTTCGCTTCTTATCGACTTGTTCCTTTCACTCCGCGCGAGTGCAACCGGCGCGTGTTGCTCTCACACAGCGGCGAGCCTGTCCTAATAAAGGCACTTTCGCTCTGCCGCGAAAAACCTGTTCCCATCCGCGGAGAAAGATGAAAAGTGATTATTTTTCATCGCGTGGAAATCTCCCGCGAAGAAAGCGCTTTTCTTTTTTCCGCTCGGAAGAAACGGGCGCGCGAGTTAAAAGGCGCGGTTTCGCTTTTCGCTTGCCGCGTGCGGCACAACGCTTGTTATTATTGCAAAGCGGGAATTGCAAGATCGCGACCTTGCGCCGTTACACGCGGATTCGCGCGCAATCGCGTTCATTTTTCACGTCCCGCTAGTAAGTACGAGCGGCGGCGGCGGCGGCGGCGGCGGTCGCCGTTGTGCGAGCGCACAAGACTCGACGATATGACATCATCCGGCCGTATGCGGTTCTCCGTGAAGCGGCTCTCGTCTTCGAGGTGTAACCTCATTCTCCTCCCTCCTCTTATTCTTTGTTTTTTCCCGAAACGCGTTTTATTACACATCGTTAATCTAACGCGAATTCGATAAGCATACACTCTGAAACGGAGTACGTCACGATAACTCCAAAGGTCGCCAAATAAGCCGTAAATCACCGATCGATGTTTTCGCGGAGAGATCTTTCCGCTACGTTTTACCCGCGATAATCGTTGGAATGTAATAAGTTTACGATTACTTCGATCTCGCTTTTCTCTCTTTCTCTCTCTCATGTCATTTCCCCATTAGCTCTTTATCGACGATACTAGCATGTAATTTCGCGGTTTTCGCCGGAGATGTTTTTTTTTCTTTTTTACTGCGGTTTTTGCTGCGTTTTGTTCGACGTGTATTCAACAGGATTTCCTCTACTGCGTCGTTTCGCTCGACGAGCGCCGTTTCTAAAAAAGCAAGTTTACTGTCAACGATTTCACGCGGCTGAGAATAAAAGAGAATGCAAATCAATTTGTATGTTTTGTAATACTTGCACACTCACACACGCGGCGTAATGCGCGCCAGATGTTATGAGTATTCGATAAATTCGATCTTTCCGAGACGAGAGAGAACGAAACGACGACGATTGTTTGCTCGTCTGTGCTTTAGGCAAATGGAAATGCGAATCTATATCGGTGCTGTGTTCGAGAGAGAAAACGAATGCAGTCGCGGACACAAATTCGCGTAGTGAAAAGATACCGCGCGCCGTGTCCCATACGTTCCGAAAGGATGCGAGAGTCGCGCGTGTTCTCTTCTTCATCGCCGTGGTGATTGAAGAGGATTCGATATCTCCCGTATTTGATCGGAAAAGTAACATTCCTTTCTTCGCATAAACAATCGCCGAAAAACAATTTCAAAACAACGCGCGTGAAAGAGCCACCGATCGGAGATAAATTAAATATCTCCGTCAGTCGTCAAACATTAAAAATTTTTCTATTTAACTTTTTTTCAATTCGTTAATCACTTATTAATCTTATTAAAATTCGAGGAACGTTCCATCAATCGAGCAACTTTCCTTCTCGGTTTTCTTGGAAGTTGTTCAAATTGTCAGGCAGAAAACACATTTTTTTTTTACATATTTAACTAGCGTATCTGTGCGACCTTGCTGACGCGTATTATCAATTGTTACGTAACGAAAAAACGCGAGAAATACACAAAAAAATTTCGAGAACGAAGTTTCGTTCTCGCGTCTTGTTGTATCGAGCAGGGGATGCATCGATGCGACATATTGTTGCACGTGCGAGAATACGCGCGCGAAAGGTGAACACCATCATTGTCGTTGTGTGATATGACAAAAAAATAGCGCGCACTTCTCTCTTTTCAGCCCCGACGAAACCGGAGAATCTCACCTCCCGTGGAATCACGGGCACAACCATCGAACTCTCGTGGTCAGAACCGGTGAACGCGAACGGTGTCATCGCCGGTTATCGCGTTTACTACATGCATTCCAACTACACGGACGTTAAAATGCACATACCCGATAAATCCGAGGATTCGGACTACTCCGCCATCGACTTTGTTCTGCGAGATCTGAGTGAGTATAACGAACCATATATCGTTTCACATAACAATTAAACCGAGAGTCGAATAAGATCATCGTCCCGGGATGAAAATTGTCCCGCCAATTTGCAGTCGTGAATTTATCGCATGAAAATCCTGTTTGTTGGATTCGTACGACACATACACGAGCGAAAATACGTTTGAATGATAATTAATATATAAATATATAAATATTAATGAGAGATTAATATTTATAAGTTTTTCGGTTGAGGAGTGATGTCGCGTTATCAAGCAGACAGTCTAGAGAGATTAGGTCGACGCACTTAAACTCGTCGATAAGGAGAAGAACACCTCAAAGAGGCCTCTTATCGCTGAACACGCGCGTATATAATTCTTTTTTCTCGCTCATTTACATTTTAAACAAACAAAGCTTAGTAAACCACTTGTGCGTTCATATGCGCGGAAATAAATTTGTCCAAAAGGAACGTCAGCAACGAGATTTTTTTTCGCGACAGACAAAACAATTCGAGCGAAACTCCAAATTCGATCTCAGCGCAATTTATTTCATGTATTTCGTTAAAAATACAGACGGAATTACGGAAGGACGTTATTGTTCGTAAATACAGCGACATGTGTAATCACTGGTGTTGTTGCAGATCCTTACACCGAGTACAAGATCTGGGTGAAGGCTTACACGCGGAAGAACGAGGGCGAGCCTTCCGATCAAATTATACGCAGGACCGACATAACAGGACCGAGCGCACCTCAGATCTTGAATTTGACTTGCCAATCGCACGAATCCGTGTACGTTCACTGGGCCGCGCCGGCCACCTTCTGGGGCTCGATCGATTATTACTACATCAATTACCGCAAAGACAACGGAAAACATTACGAGGAGATCGAAGTCGCTCCCGAGAAAAATCATCTCGAGTGCGGGGTACGTGTCGGAAAAATCACTGTTATTACTTGTCTTTATTTTCTTCTGCGCTTTTATTTTCAATTAATTAATTAAATCACACAGCAATTGAAGAGACAAAGAAATTTCTGGCGAAATTTTTGTGTTTTCCCTACAGACGATCATACCCAACCTTACGATGAACACGGTATACGAGGTGATGGTGCGAGGTGCTACCAGGAGCAGAATAGACAGCCACTTGATTATTCAAGGCGAGAACTCCGTGCCGGCGACCGTGTTGGTCACCCGCGATTGCGACAAGATACCGCCCTTGATGCGTCGCAGTAATAAAGAGCTCAGTCCCGCCGTGATCGCGGGAGTGGTCTGCGCCTGCTTCGCCGTGATGCTGACGATCACGACCTTCGTGTTATGGAAGTAAGTCTCGGCTTCATGCATGGCACGTTATCGCGCGCGCGATTCGCGGAGGAGAAGGACTTTACGTGTATATCGAGTCGATTATCATGCGCGGACATTTCTGCTCGACACGTGGAGACTTTTTTCGCGTCTCATAAATCTTTGATTTGGTTTTGTTCTTTTATTTATTTATTTTTTTTTTTTAATTATATTACGTCGCTTGTCGCGCAAGTTCCCGATGTGTGATATCTTTTATCTTCGGGATCTCGCGGAGATACGCTTTGCGAGTAATGTCTTCTCTTTCTTACGTAACTAATATATAGAATAATAATCTTGAACATTGAAACGATCTCTTCCGACGATTAAGTAAATTAATTACAACATTTTCTCGTTCGAAGTAAAATAAAGATGCGAAGTTTGAGAAATTGAAAAATGACAACGAGAAATCTGCTTTCTCTCGCGGCAACGACTTCGTTTTCTTTTTTTTTTTTTTTTTTATCGCTGCAGTCAATTTTAAAGTATTATTTCGCATCGCCGACGTTTCACTTCCGCTGCACCGATCAGGCGCTGTTATTTTTGTTGGAAATAGCAGAGCCCGGACAATCGGTTCGAACACGCCCGGATCGCGAATAGCATTTGGAGTACGCGACGCGAGCAATTAGAAAGTTTGTAACGAACGGTGCGAATCACGTGAACCTTCGTACGCGCGCGTACCGGTTTTCCCATTCAAGCTTCTCCGTCTGATTTCATCCTGCAACTTGTTTTTTTTTTTGTTTTAGTATAAAAGTTTTTTAAATTTCTTTTTGAAAAAAGTACTTCTCTCTAGTTTTATTTTTTTTTAATTTATTAAACTGTTTACTGCTTGTTTTATCAATTTCATGCATATCGTATGTGTCTCTCACAACGGTTTTCCGATCAATAAATTAATTACTTCATCAATAAATTAATATTACACAAATTAATATCGCGAAAATGTTTGTGTTGAATTATTACAGAAAACACTAAAATTAAATTCAAAAGTTTTGTCTCGCGAATTCGTCCAGTGACATTGTCGAATTTATCGGGATTTAACGGACGGGATCGCGCTCGGGATATGTGACAAAAACACGAGGATGTGTGTGTGCGCGCGCGTAACTCTAATATAATCTCGCGGCTCTTATGTCTCGCGTTATCAAGCGAGATAACGCGCGGAGCGACAAGAGCGAGCGAGCTCTCGAGCGATTTCGCAGTCACCGGAGTAACTCGTCGGCCGCCCGCGCGACGTGGTTCGGAGCGTAGCGGGAGCTACGTGTGGGTAACGTGACGCCACCGCGCATTGAAAACGATAGAGCGAGCGAGTCTTGCGACGCAAATCACGGATTCGCGAAGGTTTCTCGCTCCTCGCGCGCGTTAGTACGTCTCGAGTGACGGTTCAAGAGCGGCGCGAAACAACACGAGCGATGCACGGCAGAGGACCGGCCGTGGATGACAAGCTTTCGTTTTCTGGGTCACGGACAACACGGTGTTGTCCGTCTTATTGTTAGTCGCCTGTTTATACCGCGTGTGTACTTTTGATTCACCGCCGTTTCGCTTGTCATGGATACTGTCGTCAAGATTATGCCGTCGAAATGAAGAAATTTTTCCGCAACTCGTAAGTCTCTGATCGCTCTAAATTTAAGAAAACTACGCGTGAACGCCTTTTTAAGAGAGTGTGTCATATCGATATTTATTTCGATGTGTCAATATTTGATCATTTCTATCCCCGTGCGTGTTGTTTCGTCGATAAATTTCTTACGCGGACGTTCGGGCAACACAGACTTTTAAGCCACGTGTGAAAAAACGTCCATTTGTATTATTTAAAAAACATTATATATACATTATATATACATTATATATACATTATATATACATTATATATTAAAATTTATATACATTATATATACATTATATATTAAAATTTCTTTATGTACATATAAATTCTTAAAACCTTGCTCGTACGAGCGGAAATGCCTCGAGAAAGGAAATGTCTAACTTTGCGTTTATGTCCGTCGCAGACCGCTGTTCAGGAAATGCTTCCACACCGCCTATTACTACCTGGATTATCCGCCGAGGAACGTTCCCACCCTACAGGAATGGGAGAACAGCGAGCAGGACGGCGAGAGAACCGCCGTGGCCGTTCAGCAATTTGTGCAGCACGTCGCGAGTCTCCACGCCGACGGAGACATCGGTTTCAGCAAGGAGTATGAGCTCATACAGGCCGAAACCGGCGACTACACCGTGGAGAACTCCCAATTCGCCGAGAATAAAGCCAAGAACAGATATTTGAATATACTCGCATGTAAGTAGCCGTTTGACGTATGTCCCTTGCGTGTATGTGTGTGCGCGCGCGCATATGCACGCACGCTGTCGTAATATTTACGAATGAAAGGAGAAACATCTTAATATAGAACCGGTAAACGCGCTACGTTCCGCAGACGGGGGAGAGGAAAGAACTCGTTCCGCTCGCGCGTAGGATTTACACACCTCTGTTTACCCATCGCCGGAGCGATATTCACCGCGCGTTTGATTTATTTTAAATGCGCTCCGCGCGCGCGAGCGGCCTTGCCGTGCTCTGTGACCCCTCGTTGATCTCATCTAGCCCGAGATCGTGACGTGTCGTTTTTTATCAATTCCGGTGATAAAAAAAAATTCGACGAAATTAAAAGCCGAATTGCATTATCGCACGAATAACTCTGATAACGACGGAATGTGTGGGAAGATGCGATGAAAGACAGACTCTCCGAGAATAGACGCGCAATCTTGGAAAAAAAAGATCGTCGCGGAAAAAATAGCTCTGCTCCCATTAATAATCATCGCGCGCGGAAAAGAGTAATTGTCGGGACGTGTAATCCTCCGTCGGGTCGACACATACACACACACACTTACACACCGGTGGAAGAGATAGAGCTCTCGGTTCGTTGAATCATCACGCGCGTTGATTTTTTCACGCTGATTAGACTGATAAGTGAGTAATCGTGTAGCGCACATTAAAGCCGCGCGCGTATCTTCAAACCGCGACAACGAAATGCAATTACGAACAGAGACTCGCCGAATGAAACAAAGACAAGAGAGAGTTTTTTGCTTGTTCACGGTGCTGTGATGTAATTTTACTTTAAATCTTCTTGCGCTTTCGTGTTTAGACGATCATACTCGCGTGCAATTGCTGTCCTGCGGCGGCGGGCCTCCCAAAAAGGGCCAGGACTACGTCAACGCGAATTACATCGACGGATGGCAACGGGCGCGAGCTTACATCGGTACCCAGGGTCCACTTCCTCCGACGTTCGACGGTTTCTGGCGCATGGTTTGGGAGCAGCGCGTCTCCATAGTCGTGATGATCACCAATCTAGTCGAACGCGGTCGCGTAAGTATTTAGATGACGATATAATTTCGACACGCGTTGTATAAATTTAAGTTTCATTATTTAGTTTGCATCGTTGTGTGTTTTCATTTGCAGAGAAAATGTGATATGTACTGGCCCAAAGAGGGCACGGAAACGTACGGTTACATTCAAGTAACTCTAGTGAAGGAAGATGTTATGTCCACGTACACCATTCGTACTCTTCAGATTCGCCACTTAAAGGTATCGATTTAAAACTAAGCTCCGCGCGAATTTAGGATATTGTTTTGTTTGTTAGTTAGACGACTATATAAAACACAAAACTCTGCGAGCGAACGATTTTTCCAACGAGAAACTTCTGGTTCTTTAAGCAGATCAAAAAGAAGAAAAACGGGACCAATATGGGCGAGCGGACTATATGGCAGTATCACTACACCGGCTGGCCTGATCATGGCGTGCCCGATCATCCGTTGCCCGTTCTGAGTTTTATCCGTAAATCGTCCAACGCCAATCCGCCCGACGCCGGCCCCATCGTGGTCCATTGCAGGTATGGATCACAGCAATGCGCGTAAATTAATTTAGCGATTTTCTTTATTTGTCACAAAAAAAAAACAAACATTATCTCTTTCAGCGCCGGCGTTGGACGTACCGGAACGTACATCGTGATCGACGCCATGCTGAAGCAGGCCAAGGCCAAAGGCGAGATCAACGTGTACGGATTCCTCAAGCACATTCGCACTCAGAGAAACTTCCTGGTGCAGACGGAGGAGCAGTACATTTTCATCCACGACGCGCTGCAGGAAGCGATCGAGAGCGGCGAGACCAATATCGACGCGAACAACTTAATGCAGCACATTCAAGACATGCTGTGTCCATCGAATAACAAGACTGACGCGTGGAACAATATTGAAGCTCAATACAAGGTGAATGATTTATCGCCGGACTGAATGAATTTGTATGTGAGATAATCGATTGTCCACACAAATTATAATTAATTATTTATTCTGTTCAAGTTGGTGACGTCGTGGAAACCAAAAGACTTCAATCTCGTGTCCGCCACCAAATCTTGCAATATTATCAAGAACCGCAACATGGACATTATTCCCATTGAGAACGCGCGCGTTCATCTAACACCGAAACCGGGCGTCGACGGAAGCGATTACATCAATGCCACTTGGGTTTCGGGTAAGTGAATAATAAATGTTTTCAAATTATTATTACTTTATTAGCGATAATAAAATTATCAAAATTGTGTTAGTTGATGATGAAATTATTACGTAAGTGATAATAAAAATTACTACGCTATTAATCGTGTCGAGAGTTAAACGACAATTCTAAAATTGTTTCTAGGTTTCCACCGCAACCGCGAGTTCATTATAACGCAGCATCCGATGGAGAACACTATAATGGAGTTCTGGCAAATGATGTGGGACCACAATACGCAAACTATCGTCATGCTGACTCAGTGCGACGAAGTGCGTTTCAAAGAAAATATTATCTGATCGTTTAAAAAAGTGTGGAAAATGTTCTTTTTCTTATATATTCGACAATTGTTTGTTTTTATCTAGGAATATCCGGAGTTCTGGCCCGTTGAAGGAAAGGATTTGGAATCCGAGACGTTCCGAGTGCGACTCTGCGGAACGAAGGAGACCGTGAACGGCACGATTCTGCTCGAGGTCGCGGTTCGATCGTTGCAGGACGATTACGAGCTCAGCGCCAGAATCGTTCAGGCGCCGTCGAATCAGAACGGTCTATGGCCGCACAACAACAATCCGAAGATCTTCGTCAACATCATTCAAGACTTTCATCGGGATTATCAAAACGGGCCTATCGTCGTGATCGACAGGTAAACTGACAATCTCGTTTTTGTCAACTTTGATAACAACACCACGAATAAGTATTTAATTATTTTGATGAATATTGTGCTATTCTACCTTAGGTACGGCGGAGTGGAAGCTGCACTCTTCGTTTTACTGACCACGTTGAACAAGCAACTCGAGTTCGAACAAAGTGCCGATATTTACATGTTCGCGAAGCTGCTTTACATGAAGCGACCTGGCGTTTTCCGCTCGAAGGTGTGTATTAAATTAATCAATTATCATAATAATCGCAATATAATTAAAACCGGAATGTAATTTGTTGTAAATTTTTATGTATCTTTTTTTTTTTATAGGAGGACTACATTCTGCTGTACCAGTGTTTGGAGACCATGTTGTCTACGAAAGGCCGCGCGGAACCAGATCTGTACGCCATGGCGAACGGACACGTCGGCGCGATGAACGACCCGAACGAGATCAGGTCGGCCTCGTCGATTCAACACATGCCCATAGATTATCCATCCAAATCATCCGTCATTCGCGAATACGCTACCGTAGAAGTCAGTTCCGAATACCTGTCCGACTACGCAATTCCTATACGCGTCGATCATCCGATCGAGTCGTCCAGCAGCCGTGGGAGCGAGAGCTGTCTCGCCTCCTCCCACGGCGGCAGTAACGATCACGTTGTACCGCCGCCCGAGAAAGGCATGGTGGTGTCGCAGAGAAACATTAGCTATCACAATCACCCGTCATCCGGTGTATCCGTAATGGTCGATGCTAACGGTTATATCACGAACGGCAGCATGCGCGTGCCCGCCGACGGTCTGGAGCCCAGCTGCAAGATGATGCCGCAATGATGCCGGCCTATCTTCGGTTGCAGCGCACCCTCGCGAAGGTCGGCCCCGCTGTAATCGAGCTCTCGGCCGTTCGAAAGGAAGTCTTAATCCCGACTTGGTGAGTGTCAACGAGAAAAAATACGAGATCTCTTCTTTCGGTGTACAAAAAAAAAACTTAAATGCACACAATAATGCAAGTGAAAAATCTGTTTTCCCGAACAGACTAATGATCCTCGCATCGCGAAGGAGGCGATGAGTTCGCGTCGTCCACGGGAGAGCCGAAACGGATCTTCACAAGCGGATTTCTTTAGTGTACATACGACGCTACGTGAATATTTTAAACACGAAGGAAAGAGAGATAGAGAATTTCGGTGCGAGTGGCGGACAGTGCCAAAAAAAAAAAGAGACAAAATTGCCGCCGATCGCACGCCGAAGCGGGTGACACGTTTGTCTTGTCCATCGTGTAAGTTTACGTTATTTGCAGATTATTGTATATATATGTGTGTGTGTATAGACGCGAGAATGTACACGCACGCGGGACACATCTGCATATTGTACATATATACATAACTGGAATACGTATATCGCGCGTAATATAAATATATAATATATATATGTATGTATAAATGTTGCGTGTGTCCGTGTGTGTGTATGTACACGTCGAAGAGACATCCCGACATCTCCGACAGTTGCCAAAGAATTACACATTATCGATATATGTAGCCTCCCCCCCTCCCCTCCGCTCTAAATATTAGGAAAACTTGGATACATTGTCGCGTGGATTTTTTTTGTGAGTGTGTACGCATGTACGCGCGAGATCGAAAAACAATCTCCTTCGCGCGCAGCAACAACAATTGCGCAAAAACGAAACGGAAGAATTCACTGTGAGCGCGCGTCTGCCCTCTCATTTTTTTCTCCTCCTTACTCGCAATAAATCCGCGCGACGCGCACATTTATATTCGTTATGCTAATACTGCCATTTCAGCGAGGACAAATTTCTGTCGGCGATTGCGTGTCGTTGTTTGTTTGTTACGACTGTTGATATTGTTCTTGAGAGGAGACGGGGAGAAATTCAAGTGCGAGAGGTGCGATTTTTCTCGCGTGGACCGCTCGATTCGCGTGCCAGTCAAATCAAAATATAATACGATAAAATAAAACTGTCGCTTTTTGATTCGTTCGGTATCCGTGCATAAACGAGAACCAAACGCACAACTCGACAGAAGACTAATGTGGACCTCGATCGAGTCTCTAACGCGCAATGCTGTTCGTAAAGGCCTCCGTAAAGAGAAGCGAGGACAAAATGTTACAAAAATTACATATACAAATATGTTCGAAAAAGAAACACATGAGCCAACGCGTATCTCCGGAATTCTTTGTAAGAAATCCATTGACAAACAACGGTAGAAGCTTTCGTTTTCTTTGAAAACATAGATAATTACGATTTACTGTGTGTGATGACAATCGCAGAGAGAAGAGTTTTTAATCATTTTAATTTGTATACATATATTCTCCCCGAGAAAGAAAAAAGAAAATCGTTGTGAAACAAATCAAAGTAAAGTGGCACTTTAAATTCACGCTCTTCTCGTTTTTGTATTTTTTTACACACACGTTGTAAGCATTAAAAAAAAAATAATTAAGAGCACAATCTCATGAATTTTGCATTACAATATTGCATAAATGTTAATCCGCAGCACGAACGATGAAAAAACACGCACGAAATCGATGTCTACAGTACGTAAAGTCTACGGAACATAAAATAAATGTAGAAATTTTTGAAAAAAATACACGAAAGAAGAGTCAAAAAAAAAAAAAAAAAAAAAAAAAACAACGCGTTTCGTTGATTATTTTCGGCGCAAACGTAAGCAGCTCGTTTAGACAACTTGCGAAATGATGCGTCGCTTGGCCTATACTCGTAACATAGTACAAATTAGTCTCTACTTTGAGAAACTTATACTTGTTTAAAGTAAACGTTCAACGATGAGCAATGCAAAAAAAAAAAAAGAAAAAAAAACATTCAACCTGGTCCGTTTTAACTTGCCGCGAAACTGTGTTACAATTAAGTGACTGTACATGCCATTTTAATGATAATTACAACCAGATAGCCAACGTTACTAGATATATGATGTTCTTCCGTTACAAGTAGCAACGTTATCATCAAAATATATAGACGGATAAGGCGAATACGCGAAGGTAAACCAGTTCGAAATAAGAGGAAAAACTTTTAATATAGTTCTCGCGCGTCTTCTCGATTCGCGACGCGGATATCCAACGAGTTTAATTGTATATCGCGAAGACTGAAATCGTCCTTGGATCATCGTTATTCTCTAGAAAAAGTTTATAGCGGAGCCACCGGGCGAAAGTGAGAGAGCAGAGGCGGACGAATGCAGAGAGTGAAAGAGAGTGCTGATGCCGAAATGTGTATATAAACAAGAAAAGAGAAAGAGAAGAAGTAACTGCAAACACACCTCGGTCAACATTCGCTGTGATTAGCTATGCGAAGGTGGGTGCGCGCGTTCTTCTAATATAAATTACGATATACACACATGTGGTGCGATTAAAAATGCTCCGCGGTTGCCACAAGACTGATCGTTTATCTCGCGGAAATATAAAAAAAAAAAAAAAAAAAAGAAATCCATTTTTCAATCCGTGCTCGCGTCGTGTTCTCGTGATGGTCGCGAAAATTCCGGAAAGAGAAACGGACATCGCTGTTCCTTTCGTACAGAAATTCGAGTCTTTTTCGAGGATCTTGAGGTAGCGCCGAGAAACATGTGTGTGAAAGAGAAAAAAAAGCGAAGCAGGCATTTCCGGAAGCGAAAACTGATATTCTCAAGACACGGAAGAGAGATCTCCAGGACGTGGTAACGAGATCCGCACATAACAAATATACCGTACGTATGTTCGCGCATCCCAATTGCTCGCGATCGGAGTCTCGATTGATCCACCACAGACGGAAACATCTATCCGACTCTATCGTAATGTAATTAGAAATTTAACTATGTATGTGTGTAAAGAAACGTATCTTTTTAGTTAACATCGTAATTTTAAGTCATCTGAAAAGAGAGAAGAACGCACGGAAAGAGCGATATTATATATATAATATACATGTGTATACACACGAACACACACCGAAGTGAAAGACACACACGAACAACTCACAACACACGCGCTAATATTTGAGAGAAAAAAAGAGAGAAGAAATATATTATATATATATACATATAAATATTTATGATATATGAATGGTGAGAAAGAGAGAGAGAGAGTATGTGAACGCGTAGCGGACGAGGCATCGCTCCCGTCTTCGAATCAACGAAACACACACACACATACAGAGAACTATTGCCATAGAAAAATAATACTCCGAATTCCTCAGACAGGCTTATTTGTACAGAATAGCCAGAGAGAAAGAGAGCGATACCTTGTCGCGCGCATACACATGCGACAGATCTATACACTGTATTTTACGATATTACACTAATATATATATATATATACATATATATGTATATGTATGTATCTATACAATGGATAAATGCACGTCTAATGTGAAGTATGAATGGCCGTGCGAGGAGGCGAGATCGGCAACGCGGCCGCCCGCATTATTAAATACACTCGATGATAAAAGATAAAAAAAAACACTAGGTGGTGTGTATAGATAAATGTAGACTCTAGTCAACTATATTAATATTTGTAAGACGACGCGCACGCACACACAGACACATACACACAAGTCTCTCGATTCGTTAGTTGACATCTAGCTTACTTTTGGGGAATTTTCTTCGTTTCTTCTTCTTCGTTGTCGTTCACACCAACGCGCTGCGAAACTTTTGACGATGTCCGACGCGTGACCACATTTTTTACGTCGTTTATTCACACCGGATGGCTGTAAGAAAAAAAAGACAAAGTTTTTATCAAAAGATGGACAAGTTTTCTTTGTTCTCGTTGCAATAGAAACGGTTCGCCGAATTCTGTCAGCGAATTTCGTCGGGCAAACTCTTTAACGCACTCTCGGTAATTTAACTGAAGACTGTAATAATCGTAACTCGTAGCACTCGCGCTGTATTACGGACCACACACGTGAGGAAGGACTAGAGCAAGCACGAGATTGCGTTCCAAGTTGGTTTTATGTGATATATATATATATAACGTACGTATGGGCATACATGTGTATTTTATTAAAACGAAATCGCACGGTATCAAAAGGGGATTGTTTTGGTGCACGGTCGCACAGTTCAGAGAATCTGTTGCTTGTATGTAAAAAACAGAAATCAACTCCGACGACGATGATGCGTAGACACTGTAAACACACGCGTTAAGACAGAGAATGTGTCGAATTCCTACCGAATATCATCTTCAAATATAGAGCACGTTCAATTCGTTTTGTACGTAAAAGCGAGACGCCGTGATTTGCAACTCCACATAATTAATTTGTAACAAATTGTCACACGCATCTAAAGAGAGATTCTTATTCAAACGTACGCACTACGGCCTACGGTAACTGTAAAAAAAGAAACACACAGAGAAGCTGTTATATATATATATATATATATATATATATATATATATGTATATGTATTCATGGTGTCCTAAAAAGAAACGTATGTTTAACAATTCTCGCGATCGACACGCCGGATTTTCGCACTCGGCTGTGTAATTGGAGGGTTTAGAAAGGTAGAAAAATCGAAACAAAAAAAACAAAAAAACAAACGGGTATCACGAATCCGCGCCAATTTAATATCCCGACGAGTGCGAAAGAAATGCTAAGCCAATACGTAAACAAAACCAAAAACAAAAAAAAACACGAAAAGAAACACGACAGTTGAAACTGCCAAATCTAGCTACGACATTCCTTCACTTCTCTTATCTATTTTTTCTCTCTTAACTCTTTCGCTACGGGACAAATAAAACCGTGTGACCGTGTGCCGCACATCTTTACTTCGGTATAATTGTTTTTTTTCTCTAGTACACTTTTTCACAACACACGTGTCTAAGAAGTTGAAAGTGGGAGAACCGAAATCTCGTGTAGATTAAGAGACCGATTTAATTATAGCGCGATCACGAGAAAAATATATACCTGCTGTTAATCGAACCGCGAGAGAACTCTGTAAATAATATATCAAAGGGATACCACAATTTTAGGTGAGCCGCAGACGGTGGGACATCACATTCGATTAAGGCGATCATATGTGTATCAGCGAAAGAGTTAATCCTCGAGCATAGCAAACGCACTGCCCTTGATGGAATTTTTAACGAATCGTTTTTTGACCATCGATCGAGAATAAGAAACAAAATAAAAATAAAAAACACACGCAAGTGATTTGCGTCGGTAGAGACGAATAGTCATCGCGTACTGAAACATTGAAAAAACGAAACAACACATAAATCGACACATCTCTCTTTGTTCCTACAACGTCGCGCCCGCGTGGGTTGTCTCTGTCGACGCAATTCATCACTACTGATTATTAATTAATTCTACGACGTCACGCGTAATTGTCTTTGAAAACTCGGCGCACTTCGTCGTTGTAATGTAATTATTAATAAGCGGTGAGAGAGACGACACGCATTGTCAATCAAGTCGCGTTAAGCACGCCGGTCTATTTGCGGTTTTTATCATCAAATTACTCGACATATTATTATTATTATTATTATACGTGTCTCAACGAAAAACAAAAAAAAGAAAGAAAGAAACGGAAATACACAAACACACACACCCAAGAAGTTTTAGAAGTTTTAAACGAATGTAATGATTGCGACATCAGTCATTATGTGCGATAGTATTACTCGTTTTTTTAACTGTATGCTTCATTCGAAAAAAAAAAAAATTGTCCGTGCTTAAGAACATATACGTCTAATAAATAGTTTGCGAGAAATTTGCAACTGATCGAAAAAAGAATCTGAAGTATTTTTTTATTTACCAGTGAGTTCCAGACACAATCCAGACAATTTTGTTTTCCGTAAAAATGACACTCGGCTTTTTGAACCTCGTCTTTCTAGATTGTCTCCATATATCGCATCTTCTAGTAACTTTGACTAATTTCTCACCTGGCCAATTCATCATAGTGCAGAGAAAAAGAACAGACTGTTCTTTATTGTTGTCGACCAAGTTTCTTATTTTCATTAACCGCTTCTTTTGCATCATCCAAGTAGATTGTCATTAATAGTAATATAATTTAATAATAATTTAATAATAATATAATTTATTTGTTTATGCAAAAATAAGTAAATCTTAATATGTAATAATCAAAACATCTATGATTAAGACATTTTTCATTTTTGCATGTGTTTCGATAATATATGTACACACACATGTTATATCACCGTTTTAAAAGCATAATCCACTCACATGTAATAATTTCTCAACTTATGACTTCTGAACGTAATCATTATGTTTACGCTCGTAGTTTTTTATGCTTGATGCCATAGACTTCTATTAAACCCATATATGTAAGCATGTGTGCTATATTTTTTAACCACACCAGAAACAGTAAAAAATATTACTGTATCTGACAGTCCGCAGTCTGTGCAAAGTGGGACGGAAAAATATGCACATTATACTTCATTTTACATGATAATATATTCTCTGTTCAATAAAGATTTTGTAAAAACTGCTCGTAGTTGTTATTTCTGCTACCTTCTCTCCTTAAAATTTTTAAAACTTCCCAAAAATATTGCAAAAATTGTCGAAAAAGTATTAGGAGAACATAACTAGCAAGGAAGTGGCACAAGAAAAAAGTATCAGGAGCACGAAGTCTTTGTGCCACCTCTTTGCTAGTTATGTTCTCCTGATACTTTTTTCTAAAATTTGTCGGCGTTTCTCGAATATCTTTGAAAAATTGTATCAGGAGAACATAACTATCAAAGAAGTGGCACAAGTTCCAAGTGGGCGGGGCAATGGGCGGGGTTTACTTGGAATCGATTATCAATTCTTGGAATTGCCCCGCCCACTAGTTTGTAAAATTACAGAAAAATTTTGACAGATTTTAGAAAAAAGTATCAGGAGAACATAACTAGCAAAGAGGTGGCACAAAGACTTCGTGCTCCTGATACTTTTTCTTTACACTTAGAACTTCAATTTTTGAAAAATTGTATCAGGAGAACATAACTAGCAAAGAGGTGGCACAAAAACTTCGTGCTCCTGATACTTTTTCTTTACAAACTAGTAGGCGGGGCAATTCCAAGAATTGATAATCGATTCCAAGAAAGCCCCGCCCACTTAGAACTTGTGCCACTTCTTTGCTAGTTATATTCCCCTGATACTTTTTTGAAAATTTTTCTAGCGCTTTTAGGATATTGTAAGGATTTTAAAAGGATAAAAATAACAATTATAAGTGTTTTCTAAATTGTATCTTTATTCAACAAAGAATACATTTTTCCGTCCCACTTTGCACAGACTGCGGACTGTCAGATGCAGTAATATTTTTTACTGTTTCTGGTGTGGTTAAAAAATATAGCACATACGTGTTTAACACTGGACAATCAAACCCGTCAAGATATCAGATTTCAGAAATGCAAGAGATATAATCTGCACTAGATATACATTTAACTCTGATTGTCTAGTGTCAAGCGTGTCATGTGGATTAGAATTGAGAGTAGTGTGAAATGAAGTTTGATTTGGTGTTGTAGTGTATGATAGTAGTTTAGAATAGACTATGACCAATCAGAACTAAGTTCACTAAACTCATGATGTGCTTTGGTTTGATAGTTTCATGTAAAAGCATCTTAATTGACATTCTTATGGTTCAATTTATTACATACATACATATATACATATATATATATATATATATATATATATGTTATTTGTAACGTTATTAAGTAACAAATAGTTTTACGTTTTGTAAACGGAGTAGAAAGGATGAGCACTGAAATTATCGACGCAACATTTTGGACAAGCGATTGTTAGTTAGTCGGTAAGACGCTCGTTGGCGCTACCGATGGCTGAGAGAGGGTAGTTACCCCTTTGCTCTCAGATCTTCTTGCCTATTCTACGAATTTTTGCTGGTCTTACATCGCGTGCTTGAAAAATAGTGAATCGGTTTTTTTCAATACTATTGTTAACGATCGATTAACTGTTCGAGATAACAAACCTTTGTGATGGGAATAGATTGGATTACTTCTTTATTGATGAGGAATCAACAGATAGGTAAATAATGTATTTTTGAATTAGCAAACTAGAACTGTGGTGGGATTATGTAAAACAAGTGCGGACATGGTCATTTGCATGTTTTCACTTTTTTTTATAAAAATAACTCTTTATTTGTAAACGAGTTTTGACACAGTAGTCATTCCAAAAAGACAAACATTCAGAGATTTAGATTCGTAGAACGGCAGTCGCAAGAATCCTCAATGGCGAAAAATCGTAACTTACTTAATAACACTCATGCTTTGGCAATTATTGATGAAATCTTTCGGTTTTTTGGCTTTTCTTTTTCGTTACATTTTTTTGTTTTTTGTTTTTTTTTGGTTTCGATATTTGATTAAAACACACTTAGACAGTGATAGTGAAATCCTTGGGCGATTTGGAAAGTGAGTTGTTCGAGTGGAGACCGGCCGATCGCTTTCTGTGCAGCTTCAGCTTCATGTCGATGTCGCATTCGGCCTCACTCGTCTCGTGCACGTCCGTGAAGCCGCTCGGTGGCTTCAATTCCAACGTAGACAGCTCGCTGCCCCAATCGTCGTTCCTCCTCATCATTCGGAACGTACCCGCCGGCTCCTCCAGGAGGCACAGCGACTCGACGGACTTTCTCGTGTTCGGCGGCTCCTTCTCCAGTCTGTCGTAGGAACCAGGACGCACCGGGTGGCTCGGCGACGCTCCTCGCGAGTACGAATGCACTCCGGACTCCGACAACTTCAGCACCGGTCGCAATATACCGGGAACGCGACCGTCGATCGCGACGTCTGTTGTCGCGCTGCGACTCCTGCGGGGAAGATCGAATAAATCTTCACGCGATGAGAAACTCGGATTTCGAGCATGTAAAACTATCCAAACGTATAAAACAAAGTCTGAGCGCAAATTGTTTCATTAAAATTAAAATACATCATCAAAACCTTATTACTTCGAAAAATATGTGTCATTTTACATTTATTTTTCCGAGATAAACGGAAGAGAGAGGATGGAAAAGTGGCGGGCGCGATTATTACCTTTGCTTTTCGAGCCTCGGGAAAGTCTTCCTCTCAGAAATTGGTGACGGCTCGGTTGATGTACTTGATTCGTGCGTGTGGTACAGCACATCTGGAAAGACGGGACGTTGACGCGGGAAGCAGTTAGTGATTAGCGCGTTCGATTACGGGCGAGGCTGGCATGACGCCGCCTCCCGGACACAGAAAACCGAATACTAACTTACTATGATGAACCGGTCGCTGCACAAGGGCGAGCCGTTGCTCCCGATTCACGGAATTCGGTCCCGGCGAACGCGCCATTATCGATGTCGGTCCGGAGTCGTCCAGGTGATTCGACGACTCGGTGCGACTGCTGGTGCCGACCTCCGTGTCGCTGTCCGAGCCCAGCGTGTCGTATTCCTCTGACTCCGACTTGAACGACTTCGACTTGCGTCGTGCTCGACCCCGTACTTTCATATGTATACGTAAAATATTTAGACCGTGAATATCAAACGCAGAGTATTCTTAGTCGACTGCAAAATATTGAAGTAAGACGGAACGTGGATCGAAGATAAATTGACACGAAATATAATATTCGCTTAAGTTCAACGAAAGTTCTTTTCTTGATGTTTCATTTATCAATCTCGTTTAAGAGAGAGTCGTGCTTTGATGTATATTTCATATTTATATTTCGATTCAAATCTAAACGATATTTAAACAATCAACGTGTTTCGGTAGAGTTTCCAATTTAAAGTTTTCCGCAGCGAAGGGGCGCAAACAATGATCTTCGTGTATGTAAGTACTAATACAAACGGAGGAAAGTAATTACTCTAGTTACGTCACGTGACCACGTTAATGAGATTACTTACTCGCCGTGACTTTGTTCGGGAAAGTTATCTGGAAGTTTAGAAATTTTTTTTATCAGTCCGGACGTCGCGCAATTTACGACGAGAGGGCGCGGGGCCGTCAAAAGAAGGGGATCGCAAGACGGATCGGCGACGATTCGCCGCCGCGTGAACCGTTGTGAGAAATAAAACGTACTTGAGCACCTTGCAGCATCGTCTCGCTGCGTTCATAGAAGAACGCCTGTCTCATGGGGTTCGCCGAAAGATTTTCCTGCTCGGGCAGATTGAAGGTGGCATACGGATAAATATCTTCCGAATACTCGGGTATTCGTTCCAGGGCGCTCACCTCGCGGCAAGGCGACTGTTGTCCCGGTTTCCTCACGGTGGCGTAATACTGCTCCCTCTGTTCCATATTGTGTTTGTTGTCTAAAGCCGCTTGCGTTTGCGAGCTCGGATCATTCGCACCCCTGGATTCCTCCGCATCTAGAAACGGAACGTGCACTCGCATCGGCGGACACTTACGATCACAGATTGCGCGACAACTGATTACGTTGTTTACATGTGTTACATGTGTTTACATATAATATAATTTTACATTGTACATTTATTTTTTATATACAAGATATTATATGTATATAGAAGAACTCCAATCTGTGACGATTTTACGTGTATTAGGAGAGCTCTAACAGAGTTGAAAAGTGATGAGACAAATTAAAATTCAAAAAAATTCCAATGATAAAAATTGTATTTCGTGAGAATTTTGTGATTTGCGCGACGTTTTAATTCGAGAACTCTAATTACGCGAATTTAAAATAACAAAATTTGATTCTAAATGCAAATAGTTTATACTACAATGCGAACGGTCGATTTTGCAAAAATCGACAGTCAGCATATGTAACATTCGTCAGCATGAATATTACAAAATGAAAATTTATTTTGTATCGCAAATGTGTGTTTTGTTTATCGTTTGTTTAAGTAAATTTCTAAAATTAAGCTGTTTCGCAATCAATCGACGACACATGATTTACAAAAAAAAAAAAAAAAACGAAATATCGGTTTGTGAAAATTGTATGACATCCGGAATATACATATTGCTGCGTCGCAGCATAAACGCGTGCATTTAACACGGTAGAGTTTTTTAGTGTATTATAAATGTAAAATCCTCGGAAATTGCGCAAATATAATCGATACAAAATGCTCATTTTCATGATATATGAACAAAAATTTGAAGGAGAAAGTACACTCGATCGTTTGCAAAATATAAAATTGAGTCATTCTGAAGATTTGTCTTTGTAGTTTACATCTCGATCTCGCGCGTTTATCCAGCATTTTTCTTACAAAATACGCATAAAACAAGACACTCTCTTGTATCCCGACAGATATTTAAAACACAATGGTCGGCTATGTGATTCGTTTATGAAGTTTTTAATTAAACCAAACGCTCGCGGCCGATATCGCGGACCGCTGCTGTTGACATTGTACTTGATATCGAGGATAGTTGACGAAAAAATAAAACATCGAGACTCTGTTCCCACCCTCTTCGCCTGCTCTCTGTTCCAGTTCACCGCGAAATCGTTACAATGTGTACCAAGTGGAATACGCGAAAATAAACGGCATTCGACAGATTTTTTCGACGCGCGCGGAAAAGCGAAATTTTCCTCGTATCGCCGGAATCTGTGTTTTCTCTTTGCCCGAAATGTTGCGCGATTTTGACACAGAACGAGATTTTTTCGCACGTAAAAGTCCCTCGTGTATACTCACGTGTCTTGAGGCAAAAGCACACGCCGGCGATTGCCAGCACGACTGCCAGCACCGAGATGACGCTGGGCGCGAGAACGTGCGCGTCGAGATAGAGCGGCGTGTTCTCGCTCTCCTGCGGATGATCCTCGTGCAAACGATTGTTACCGTTTGTCGACAGCGTGCTGAACAGGTACTCAGCCTGGGTGAAACCGGCGTTGTTGTAAGCCGTCACGCGGAGCTCGTAACTGGTGCCGCTCTCGAGATCCACGATGGAATATTTTGACTGCGGCGGCACATTATTGGACACTGCAACACGTTATTAATCAAATCTGCGTGAATTTAATCCCGCAGATCAAACTTTGATGGAATAATAAACGATCTGGAATTAAAACTTTTACTTTTTAATACACGCGCGCGCGAACTCTGTTCGGTAAAGCGCGGTTAAAAATTAAATCTACTGCTTTCCCAAATATACTTCATTTCCAAATTAATCCGATCGATTAATGGTCTCGTTCTTTTTTTTTTTTTTTTTCGAGTACCATCGAGCGTTCGTTCTTTGCCTCTCTTCCGTGACTTCGACTTCTCGAAAAGTTGTAGATTCTTACCAAGCAGCCAATCCCCGGGCAGCCTCCTATATTCGACGACGAAGTAGGTCAACGGGCAGCCACCGTCTTGCCAGGCCGCCAATTCCAGAGTAACGAACGTTTGATTCGGTTTGACGAAGTGATGCTTCGGCGGCGGTATCGGCTTCGAGCCATTGGTCTTGGCCGTCTGTATGTCGCTTGCGCTGCCGCTGCCGATCCGATTGAACGCCGCCAGCGTGAACTGGTACCGCGTGCCGCACTGCAAACCTTCGAGCAGATGCGTGCTCGCACGTCTGTCCAACATCACTTCCTCCCACTCGGCAAACTCGCGACGATAAGCCAGGAGAAATCCTTTAATAGGCGCGCCTCCGTTGTCGCCCTGCTTCCACTGCAACTGGATGGCGTCGGGCGTTGTGCCGGTCGCCAACAGAGTCGGCGACGTTGGCGGTACTATGCGTAAAGTTTACCAATTAGAACTTGGCTCGTGCTCCGCTCGAGAGACGGCGAAACATCCACCCGCCTCGACACATACACACACCGCGTTCTTCTCTCTACTCACTGAGAGATACGTCTCTCTCGCTTCCGGCTAAGAATTCATAGGAGTTATCCTACATAAAGTCGCGCGCCGAGTTTCCGCGCGGAAATACAGCAAGGAGCTTTAAAGAGAATTTTTATAATATCCTTCGTGTTATCTACACAATAGCAATTACACGATTACAATTCTAATTTAATAAATATTGAACTTTCTCCCTCTTTCTTTCTCCTTCTCTTTCTCTTTGTTTCCCTCCACAAATGCTCGCGAGCAAACTGTTATCTGTTTTTTTTTCGAGAGAGAGAATCGCGTTACACCAAAATAATTCCTCACTTTTTGAGGATGGGAGAAAAACTATAATTAGCGTCATTCTCGATTTCTTGCACGTGTAACCTACCCTGTATGTGCAGCGTGTACGTAATTTCGTCCTCGCCGAGTAAATTCTTCGCGTGACACGAGTAATTGTCCTCGTGATTTCTCTGCACGTTTCTCAGAGTCAAGGTGTTGTCGAGCTCCCCGTCGGATCTGCCTTTTTTTTTTTTTTTTTTTTTTTTACGACGAAATTTATCGCCGAATACAACTTACTTCTGCTGCAGCCTCATGTCGGCACGTCGCCACTCGACGCTCGGCCGAGGATCGCCAACGACAAGGCAGGGCATATTAACGTCCACCCGCCAGGGAACCACGATGGGCACACCGAAGGATATTATGGCAGCTGGAACTAATTAAAGAGGACTTGGAGTTTCCACTCGCGCCATTTGTGCGCTCTATTACATATATATATATAACATCTCTCTTTCTCTCTCTCTCTCTCTCTCTCTCTCTCTCTCTCTCGTAAATGTGAATATATTATTATCGAAAAGTCGTAATAGGTCACGCGCTCGCTATTGATCGGGGAGAGAATATTCCACTTCGAAGAGCGTTTTCCTTCAGGCAATCAACTATCGCCCTGTGAAATTTTGTATTCCCTTGTGTGTCTGATTGAAGACACGTTTCAACCGACAACGACACAAAGTTGCATGATATTTCGCCGAGACTTGACTAAAATGAAAAGTTTGATCGAAACATTCGCGAAACGCGTCCCGACCGACGCGGCAAAGTTTTGCCCCGGCGCGAAAGAAAATTTTGCAACTCCGAGACAACGTCGGGAGAAGCGACTTACCTTTGCCGCTTGGCTGAAGTTTGATAACCGGCGTGCTGGAGCCCTGGCCGACCTTCGTCGAGGCGACGACCCACGCCTCGTAGGACTCGTGCAGCTTCAGTTCCTTCACTTCGTGGTGAAGATTCTGCGCCGGCAGAACACTCTTGGTGATCTTCATCTCTTGGCCCTGATCCAAGATGCGAATGTAGACGGTGTACTGAGTGAGCAGGCCGTTCGGTCGTCGCGGCGGCAGCCAAGAGATCGTAACGGCGTTTTCCCCGCTGACTACCGCCTTCACTCGTTCAGGAGCGTCGGGAACTGTCGGCGAAATTAACTATGAATCGCCGCAGCTTGCCGAACGTGTTCTGCGCCTGGTATTCTTCGCGCGCGCTAACTTTGTTTAATTTCTGTTACTTTTTTTTCCCAGACAAGAAAAGCACGAAGTGCACCAAGTGCATTTCCGCGAATGTGATAAAAAAGTTACTTCAATTTCTCGGGTGACAACCCTTCTCCAAATACGTCGCTACCTCAATAAGAAATTTCGAGTTTGCAGCGTCTTAATTAAAGAGATATCAGACATACATATATATACGTGTATATATGTATACGTATATAGTTGGCTTTTGTGGGACAGACTATAAATTTTCCCGAGCGTTTCTGAACGAGCGACAAGAAAGAAACAATTACAAGTGGAGCGTGACAAAGCGATCTTCCTCATTCAGCTTGGTGACAATTGCAAGAGCGAGTGAGACAGGGCGAAAATAAATAGCAAGTAATTAAAGTAAACAACTCGCCTCGAGGGGCGACTGCCAACAACAAAAACACACTTAAAACTGTCGTAAAATTGTCAACTTTTACGGCTGATCTCTCTCTTTCTCTCTTTCCGCAGCGGTGGGAATAAAGACGATCTTTCCCCGTCGAGAGAAAATTCTGAATCTCTTATCGAGATAGAGAGAAACGCGCGCGTATATATTGAAAATTTAAAATAAAATAAAATAAAAAACAAATTCTTTGTGAGACACATGGAAGTGATCTGATTGTCGTTTACCAGTTTCCCCGGTGGTGCAGGACACGGGACTGCTCGTGACACCCTCGCCGGCCCGGGTGTAGGCCAACACCTGCACCGTGTAGTTTGTGTACGGGGTGAGCGCGTGCAGTACCGTGCTGAGGGCATGACTGATTTTCGTCTCTCGGCCGGTTTGCGTGTCCGTGCCGGCTCCGCTCGCCGCCTCGTACAGCAGCTTGTACCCCTGCACGACCCCGTGAACTTTGTCGGAAGGCGGCGGTTTCCAGGTCACCTGAATGTTCTGACCATTCAGTGCGGCGCAGGCTACATTCTGCGGTGGCGCACTTGGAACTATGTCAAATCATAGTAAATATAACGCATCTGCCCCGTGTGTGTGTGTCGGAAAAAGCGCGAATTTTATTTATGTACTGAAAGATGCAAACTCTCTTCGATCTTTTAACACATTTGAGCCAATCGAGAGAGAAACGCAGAGTTTCGATTGTGGATAATTTACGCTAAAACGTTACGTAACTATTTTGAAAGTGTTACAATAAAAAATGTAACGAGATATCCTTTGCTGTCATCCGGGCTAAATTTTAACTCGCGCGCGGTGTTGAGTCGCGTAAAAGCTCATTCCGCAATTCGATATTGTAACGCAAATAATTGTCGTTGTTGTTCGACGTTATACATTATAGATCGGTATAGAATGTTTGCACAACATGCGCGGTGTATGTTGAGCGCGCACATATATATACATGTGATACAAACTTTAAATTATAATATTAATTTGCAATTTGAAACTTGATCTCATCATTTGCAATTCTCGATTACATTTAGTTGGTAATCAAAATGCAAAGAGAGACACGGTCCGTTCGTCAAAGCGGCACGCGATGTAATTGCTTTTGTTTAACGCGTCAAATAATATTTTTCATTTTCGTAAAAAAACAAAAGTGCGTAAAATCGCGCTCGAAACGGGAAAGGTGAAAAACGGGGGCGAGAATTTTCCCGAGCTTTCACTCACCGTCCTCCAATGTCTGCGCCGTCACGGGATCAGATCCCGGGCCGTCTCCTTTGCTATTGACCGCCTTCACTACTACGTTATACTGGGTGTATTTTCGCAGACCGATCAGTCTGTACTCGTGCGAACCGTCCCCGTTTCCCGTGATGCCTACTCGCGTCGTGTTTGTCAATTGATTATCTCCCCTGAAAATGAAAAGGCACGGTTCGTCGAAGCGCGAAGATAACGCGAAGCGCCAAAGGCGCGCGACAGTTGTTAAAATATCTACCGTGTCAGTGTCGCGTAAACGAAAGACAAGAACGAAAAAGAATATATGTATTTCGAAAGAGAACGCTAAATTACATCGCTCGTGGAAAGAGTCGCGTTGTTTTTTCAATCATTTTTCCTTCCTCTTTCTCTTTTGCACGCCTCGGTTTATATATATGTATATTTCAATTTTTACTCTGTAAATTCTAATATCGGCGAAACGCAATATTTATTATTTCAAATTTATTTTGAAAAGTGAGATTGTAAGTAAATAGATTGTAAAATAAATAGATTGTAAGTAAATAGCACACGCTACGCGATATGTACGTTTTTTTCGTTTTTACATCCCATTATCAGAAAGTTGACGGCTGTGTGTCTAAAAACGAGAAATTTCTGGCACGAAAGTTTGCCGGAAATCATCGTCCTTATCGCTCGCGTTTATTACGTTCCGCTGTCGTTCCGATTCGAATATAATGGAAGAAGTAACAAACGTGAAATTCAATGGAATGTAACTACGAGAGCTAAAAGGGGACAAAAGGATTTTAAGAATTCATGGCGCTTCTTTGCAAAACCAGAAGCGCATGAATTATTATTATTACAAAATACACATATGTCAATAGCGCAAACATTATTGCATCTAATTTTGCGAGTTTTAATAATTGTTATTCAGAAGAAATCTCTTTTCTGTGTCAAAATTGAGTCAAATAAATTTTTCTATCTGTAGAGAAAACCGAAATACTAAATGTAAAACTGCATACAGATTGAAACATTGTACATGTTCAATAAAAAAAATATCTTTAGATTAGGTAAAATAATTATCTATTTCTGTTTTAAATTTTGGTTTTTGTTATTTATGAAATACATAATAAATTGGAGTTTTTTTTATATTTTGAGTAAAATTATTCGTATGACAAAATAGTTCTCGTCACCAACAGTTATTTAAGATATTTTCTCACGAATTTCACTTTCCTCTTAACAAATGCAAATCGATCGTATCTCAAATGCCTCAGCCTGTACAAACTGTCTCTTGAACATGTACACGAGCGTGTATCTCGCGAACTGATGATCGCGATCATCGGTCGAGACTTCGGATGCTCGATGATGAACGCTAAATGCCGCAAACTACCGTGGCTCAAGAGCCCCGGTAAGCAGATAACGATACCCGAGATTGGTGTATTCGATGGTATATCCGAGCAGTTCGCCGTTCCACAGGGATCGATCCGGCGGCTGCCACGTGATCTTGAGCTGCTGCGGGCCCAGAGGTTCCACGGAAACGTGCCTGGGCGGTCCACCGGGCTTTTCGCCGTCCGTTTGCACCTGTTTCGCAAAATTTCGAGAAACGCCCCCAACGGCGCACGTGAAAAGAAGCGATCGATTTCGTCGTCGATTATTATCGCAACGTTATTAAAAAAAAAAAAAAAGAAAAAAACTAAACAAATATGACTTCAATGATAGTGTGAGAGAAAGTTCTCTTTTTTTTTTTTTTTTTTTTTTTTTTTTTGGTTTTGATTTGATTTTTCGACAATGTTTGATACTGACATGAAGGATGTCGCTTGGCGCTGATGTTCCAAGATGATTTTCCGCAAGCACTCGAAAGTGGTAGGTAGTCGCGGGTTTTAGGGACGATACCAGAGCGACCGTGCTGTCTCCGGCTACCAGCTTCTGCGTGTTGTGCTCATGCCACACGTCTTTCCAGCAAAATGCAACAACGCTTAGAAAGATGCAGTACTCGAACTCTTTTTTTTTTGTTTTTTTGTTTTTTAGGTGCGAGTCTCGCGAGGCGCGGAGATAATGGCAAAGTCTTTCTTTCTCTCTCTTCTCTTTCTGCCCGCAAATCTCCGGACGTTTTAACGCGCAATTAACTTACATATAGGCGCGCGCCGGTGACGGGCAAATCCACCGTTGGCCCGTTAGCCCGGAGGGTTCATATACGGCTTAATAGTTTGCAGTCGATTCGCGAAAGATGGATTGTGCGCGACGAGCGGGAGAAACAAATCGATCAAAACAAATGACATTTTAATGGAGGACGAAAGTTTCTTCGCGAGAGCTTCACCGGCGTCAAAACTATTATTTGCTCTTGAATAAATAAATATGCCGTGTCCGAATATATGAGTCAGTGCGCGCATTTGGCTCGAAGATTGACTTCGAAACAATTACCGGGGGCGACGTGCCGCGGCCTTGAATGCAGATTATCTCTAGTTTTAATTTATAATGAAGGAGCACGACTACTCGAACGCGGCATGAATATGCAGATCATTGGTGATAATT
>QVOB01000473.1:0-35107 GCA_014839585.1 Pseudomyrmex concolor | reverse complement strand
GAGAAAGAATATACTCACAAGGCGCTTGAGTCTCGAATATCCTCTTTGCGCTGAAAAAAAAACAGAGATACGTACATGTAAAGTTCGTTTAATTGTTAAAAAAAAAAAAAAAACTGTATGTCATCTCTACTATGTACTTCATCGCGAGCTGCTTACGGCGTGTTGTGAACGAGCGGTGTCGCGCTCCCGTTGCAACGCGACGTCGATCTCGTTGCACGCCTCGTTCGTGAGGAACGCGTCGCAGATCTTCTGCGCGACTATTCCATCCGCGTCGCCGGGTGCGAGCGCTAAAGTTGCCACCAAAAAATCGGCCGGATTATAATTGGGCGGACACACGTAGCCTTGACTATATGCGACACGATATATGCAACAATGACCAATCACGACATTCAATTAAATTTCAGCATTTTACGAACGATGGGAGAAAACAACGTACTTGGCGAAAAACTGTATCGCTTTCTCGCTGCTGCCAGCGAACGCCACTCTGCCGCCAGCCAGAAGGATTATGCGATGAAAGTTACCGAAAATGGTGGAACTCGGTTGATGTATGGTGCACAGGATCGTGCGGCCGCGCGACGCGAAGGACATCATGTGCGAGACGAGGACGTTGGCCGAGTGTGCGTCCTGTCCCGTGGTCGGTTCATCCAGGAACAACATTTCCGGATCGGTTAGTAGCTAAATAAAAAAAGAACGAAATATCAATCGCGCAAAATCTCTCATGCGGAATTAAATTTAAACCTACTTCGGTGGCGAAAGCTAATCGTTTTTTCTCTCCGCCCGACAGAACCTTGTCGTCGTCGCCTCCGCCGATGCGAGTGTCGCGTCTCTCGAGCAAACTGACGTCTCTGAGCAAACGATCGATCTTCAATCGGATGTCCGAGGTGCGAATTCTCTTGTCTAGTTTCATTCTAGCCTGATGTGCGAGGAGTGTTAAAACAAGTGTAGGATATTTTGATTGAAATGAAACGTAGAAAAAAAACTTAGCAGAGCTCACCATAAACCAGATGTGTTCGAATACCGTCAACGTCTCGATGAACAAGTCCTCTTGGTGCATAAAGCCGCCGTGACGTTTCATGTACGAGGAAGTGGTCGACTCGCCGTTGACGCGAATGTCACCGTGCACCACAATACCGGCTGTTAAATCAAGTGAAAAATGCTCAAATGAAAGCGAACGTTGGAACGAAGCCACATTTTCTTTCTTTTTTTTTTTCGTGCGTGTGCTTTGAAAAAAATCTCTGCAAAGTTTTTACTTACATCCCGTACGAAATGCCAATGCGGTCATCAACGAGCTTTTTCCAGCGCCGCTACATTGTGAAAATGTCACATGGGCAAAAAGTAATTTCCATTTTAGACGAATTACACATACACCAGTTGATGCAAATGACAGCGTGTGTAATTTGTAATAATTTACCTGCCTCCCAAAATCGCGGTGAGTTCGCCGGGTCGTACCACACCTCGGACTGGAAAAAAAAAAAAAAAAATTGACAATTGAATTGCGCACAGTGTCACTATCGGTGTTTCTCGCGATGATTTTTCGCGATGATGTCACAAAGTACCGCTATTGATGATCTGCTTGCTCACGGTGTGCCGGTCCATCGCGTAAACACACAGATTCTGCCAAGAAAGCATTGTCTCTTGTGTTTATGCAATATGTATTACTGTATAGATTCTAAAAAGCCCGGACGAGACGAAAAAGGCACGAGATGAAGATCGGCACTAAAAGCGTGTCTCCGACACTTGCTTCTCGTCAGCCGTGCTTACTACCACCACTCGATATCCGCTTGCTTCCCTTCTTCGCCTTTGTTCGCAACTGAATACTCGTATCGCTCACCAATGTATCGAGGGGAACTCTTGTAAATCTGAGTATAATTGCAAAACACACCCTTCGGTGTGGTGTATTTTGTGTAATTTCTTCCTCCAGATATTGACATATAAAGTCGAGTTACGATGTTGTGTTTTTTCAATTCTGATTTAAAAAAAATTACTGTCTAACAAATTTTAAATTGTATCCGCTATTTGAATTCTCAAGTGTGAAATTTTGTTGCGAGAGAAACGTCGAGTTTCTCGAAATACCTATTTCTGCGCATGTAATTTTCGACGATGGTTACAATAAAATAAAAATAAGATTCAGTAAACATTACATATAACTGTTTTGCAAAACTGGCGCTGAATCTGTGTAACTTGCACTCGCGCAAATGAGACTATATCTGTGTGTGCGTGTGTCGCATGCGTAAGTCTCAAGGTTTTTTTCACTCACGTATCCGAAAAATGACCCCTTCACGTTGCAAGGAAACGTTCGCGACTCGTGCGGTAATTGAAAACCGAAACCTTATATGTACGTCAAGCGAGACAGACATGTGGCGAGAGAGTTCAAGCCGATCTTATTTCGCCATCAGGAATTAATCGTATATCGTTGTATCTAATCGCAACGTGCATGGGTTACGAAATATTATATGCCCTCAATGGTTTTTTCATCATTGATGTCTTCTCATTATATGAAATCGGCTTGCGCCCAATTCTCGACAGCTCGAATCTCACTTTTCTCGGTTCAGCTACTTGTGTTCGTTTTTACGTTACCTCTTACTTGGAGAAGCGTCCAGACAGGATGCGAACGAATTGTCTGGACAACCACCGAGTGTATGCATGTATGTATCTAAAAGAGCAAGTTTACGCAAAGGCGTGTTAACGGGACCAAGTGTACGATCTCCAAATGTTTTCCAAGATTTGTTTCTTAACACGTATATTGCACGCGGTCGCACGGTATACATGGCAACCGGTTTGTAATAATATCTAGATGTCAACGAAAAAGAGACGTAAAAAAAAACCTCTGATATAGGAAACAACGTAGGTGTACGTAAGTACGTGCGGTGCGTTGTTCCGTTCGAGGCACACTTTTTTCTTATTGCGCGATTTTTTGCGGTCAGCGCGCGATATATGAGATTTATGTGTGTGTACGTGTGTGTGTGTGTGTGAATTATCTTAAGATCTTATAACGATTCTCACGCTTGCAGATCCAAACCTGCGGTTGTAGATTTTGTAACATTTTGTTTTATACATATTGTATAGATATTGGGTCATTCAGAAACTTGACAAATTGGGTCTTAATGACCCGCTAGTTTTGATATTGCGCTTTATTGATGAAAACGAAGGGAAGGGCGTACAATGTTTTGATGAAGATTATTTATTTATTGAAAACTACGTTTTACAACAAGCGTGTGAGAAGAACAACCTGTGGTTCTTACAAGACGCTGTCTTCATTCGTTCAAGATAACGAATGGCTGACGAGATGATGATGATGATGATATTGCTTGCGGTGAATGTTACTACTTGGAGCGGCGAGTCTTCGACAGTAGCGCGAGAAACGCCAGGAAACGAAATGCTAAGATAAGCGCGAACAGACAGACAATATCCATCAAGAAATCCTCCTTTCTGAAATTGTACGTTTGGAGGATCGTGAGTCCTGATCTCGGACACGACACGTTGTTTCTGGTGCACGCTATGAAGTCGATCTCCGACCACTGATTGATCAGAAGCGCCTCGTTGCCGTAACGAAACCAGGATAAGTACGAGAACCACTTGAAGTAGGATGGCACTGATCTGTCATATACAATGCGACGTGTCACAGTTATTTTTATTTTATTGCAGATTCTTTTGTATAGATATCTTGTATAGATCGTCTTTTTAAAACATACTCACGCTGTGTTTAAGAAAAAGCCGCCGAAAAGCAGGAACGGTATTATCACCGGAGGACCCACGGAAAGAGCCATCGCCACACCGTTGCTGATGCACGATATTAGATATCCTGTGAGAAATAAAACAAATCGAGTGAATCGATGAAGAGGATGTTTTGAAGAAACTGTTGTGATATTTCTCTAAAAATTGTTAAATATAATTACCAAACGAAGTCGATATATTGGCTACGAGCGCCACTATCGCAGCAGCGATGAAGAAATGCTTCACATCGGGATAGAGGCCGATCATGGGGTAAGCAATGGCGGTAAAGAGCAGCGGTATCGCCAGAAATATCGGCGCTTCCGCCAGCGTTTTGCAGATGAAGTAAACGTCCGTGCGATACATGCCGTTTCTGTGCTCGCGAAGGAATATCGGTAATTCCGCGCAAAACACCTGTGCGCACAACACGAAAATTTTAATGTAGAATCAAGAGATTTTACTTTGACTCGATTGATTTGTAATTTGCGTCTCACGTTAATAACCGCAAAGACGTTCTGGAAGGTCATGTTGGTGAGGAAGATGAACAGGGCGCCGTTGATGTTCATCGCGCCGTCCTGATCCATTTGCTGGCCGAAATAAATGACGCCGATCAACAGCGAGACCATCTGCGACGGGAAATTCAAATTAGTTTTTTCGCGAGACTGTTAATCTTTTTTTATGTTTCTTTCTTATTATCGAATTAAGAAATAAAGCAATAATGAAAACAATTCAAAAAAAAGAAGATAAAGAAATTAAAACATTCTTTTTAAAAAAGAGGATAATGTAATAGTGAAAATAAAGAAACATAAATATCATTTAAAATCGATTACACAAATGGTTGTCTTGATATCTTTCGGCTATTTTTACAAACGGAACGGAAAAGATTTTTCTCTCATTTTGCATAACAGTGAAAAAAAACAAAAGAATTGCAATTGACACGCACGATAGTTTGCAGGAAGCGAACTTTAATAAGCAGAGGTTCCTTGATCACCGAGAGCCAGGATCGCCACAGAACGGCGCGGAATTGCTCGCACCAGCTTGCTTTGTAGGGCGATCGATCGGAATTTTTCGAGTGTTTGAGAGAATCCTCGAACTCGCCGTGGACCATGACTTCCAAGGCGATCTTCATGCCGTATTCGCTTCTTTGAAAGGTGTCGCATGTCGTTTTAATCGCGTGTCTACAGATCACCTCGCGTCCCGGCACCACCGCCAGCATTTGTATGAAGTAATCCGCGGGATTGTAGTTACTAGGACACGCAGCACCGAGCCTACGATAGATCAAATGTCGTAAACAACGACGGTGTGAGACGATTATTTAGTTTCAAACTGTGTATTTGGTATCTGTGTGTAGATTTTTCTTTTTATTTGTTCTATTAACGTTTCTGATTTTCTAATAATACGCACGTTAAAAACTTTTTTCAACAACGAGGATTACACGAGTTGTTTTGTGAGATTTTTTTTACAGCCTTATGTAACATACTTAAAAAAATATATATTTCTAAGAAATGCAAAATTTTGAAAGTAAATACTTGTTTGCCGGAAAACTTACGACTTGAAAAAAGAACAAGCTTGCGCGGCTGTACCCATGAAAGCGACTCTTCCTTCGGCCATCAATAAAATTTTGTCGAACAAAGCGAACAGCTCCGACGAGGGTTGATGCAAAGTAGCAACGATTGTTTTACCACGTTCTATCGAAATCGTTCAAAGTTTGTGTTAACCCTGCAACTTGCCAAATAATTTTCGCAAGATTTTTTTTTTTTTTCATTCGTTCACGCACACTCACTCGCCAATGTTTTTAGAATGGAAATGACCTGATGGGCCATAAAGGAATCCAGACCGGACGTCGGCTCGTCGCAGAACATCAACGGAGGATCGGTCAGAACCTCGGAGGCGAAGGACAGTCTCTTCATCTCGCCTCCCGAAAGACCTTTTACTTTACCGGGTACACCGATTGTGGTATTTTGACACTTGGTAAGAGCGAGCTGTTTTCCAAAGAAAATATTCATAAAAGTAATACAAAAATATTTGTGTGTGTGACAAACAAATTTAAAAAATATGTACTTGTAAAGTCAAAGTAAACATATAAATACATTGGTTTTTGTATAAAAAAAGAAGAAGAAATTTAGCAGCCAAAGCTCATGTATTCGATAATCAGTTATTTTGCAGATATTTAGCGCTCGCTCGTACGTAATTCGACAGTGCAATCATCGAAATACCTCGTTGATGACCTCGTTCACTCTCTTGATCCTTTGTGCGTGAGGTATGTGCCGGTCCATTCGTACCGCCGCTTGAAACATCAGGTGTTCCACCACGGTCAGCGTGGCAAAGAACAGGTCGTCCTGCTGCACGTAGGCCATCCTCGAGGTAAGGACACCTGCCGTTACTCTCTGACCATTGGCTGCCATCACACCGGACACGGATACCCCGCGTGTCGAACGAAACGTCAGCGCGTTCAACAGAGTTGTCTTGCCCGCGCCCGACGCGCCCATAATTACGAGCAACTCGCCGGAATACGCCACTCCGCGTACTAAAAAATTATTTCGTCCGAGAAAATAGTCATGGCATTGCACTTACATGTACTTTCTTCATAAATTTGCTATTCGACTGTCATTATTTTGTGTAATTTTTTTGTTACTTATAAAAATTTCCTTAGTGAGTAAATGAATAAATATAACAAGAGCAGAGTGTGCAGTTTTTGCGAAACTGTGACGATTCAAAGAAAACTTTACGGTTCTTCAGTGTTTTTACCATCTTTTAGTATGTGTTTTTGCACGACGGATTTTCTGGGCCTGAACATCAACCGATCCCATATCCTGTCGCTTTTCGTGCTGTAGTAAACGTTCACGTCGCTCCACGTGTACGTGATTCTGTTGTTGTAAATCTCGTGGTCGAAGTTCACATTGTTCGTAATCGGTTTTAAACTGAAGGAAGTCTCCGGACTCGGATCGTGCGACGCGTTCCTCTCGTCCTACAACGATCGTAAGTTTTTTTTTTTTGTTTTTTTTTCATTCTCTCACTTCAACGCGAATGATATAAACTTTTATAAAAAAAAAAAAAAAAACTATCTTTTCGCTTCATTTTAAAATATTTGTTCGCAAAGCTCGCGACAATTGTGGCACGTTATTTCGCTGATACTCACAGTGGAAATCGTGTGATAAGTGACTCTGTGAATTTTGCTACTGGTGGAAGTTGTCGGCGTTGACGGTATCAACGGCTCCGTTTCCTCGGTAGCCGTCATTTTCTTTTATTTTTGTTCCTCGTTTTTCTTACTTGTCTTCGTAACTTCGTCTCTATCCTTTTTTTTTTCGGTGAGGCGCACCGACACAGACTTCGTCTCTAATCCAATTACGAGCGTGTAACGCTTTGCCGCAGCGCGCGATTCTTCGGAGAGATGATTCGCAATTGAATGAGAGTGCAAAAAGAGTTTAAGAGAGAGAAAGAGAGATCGGTTTTATTTACAACAGACCAATACAGACTTTACGCACGTCGTACAAAATTACATAATTATTCTAATTATTATTATTGAGAGACGACAATATGTACGTGTGTATATAAAAGAATTATTTTTCTCCGAGAAGAAAACGAAACGCGTTTAGATATTCGCCGCGTAAAACAATTTAATTATATGAATACATATGTATATATATATGTAGCACAAACCACGCTCAAGTAGAGATCACTCGGAAAGCAAGAAGTCCTTTTCGCCGAAGTTACGGAATTGCGGATGCGTATACACCTGTGTACGTCGCGAGAACGTACACGATATAAATCGGTCGGAGGCGCAAACGCTCCCCCTCCTTCCATTGGTTTCCCATTGCGTATGTATTGGCAAGCCCTATCTGTGCTCCCCTAGTGGGGTCTCTCTCGCGCAAATCCATTCACAAAACATAAAAAGCAATATGATTGAAAAAAAAAAAAAAAAAATTATTAATAAGTTATATTTATGTATACATACACACGTGTGTATTTTATTTTTATGTGTATGTGTGCGTGCGTGTGTGTGTACATAAAAGTTTCTCATTGAACTCGACAAATGTTACGTAGAAAAAAAAAAAAAAAAAAAAGGAGACGTTGCGCGAAGATCATCACACGTCATTTGAATGATATGGTTGTGCAGCGTCTCGACGCAAATCGTCTGCGAAATTATTTATTTTTACTTAGAGTATTAGAGATCATTATCTTATCTTACATAGTAAAGAGCGCGCGGACACACATGTTGCGTTTTTAGAGCCATTTCGAGAAAGCGTAGCGGTGTATGTAGAGATTTGTGATACATGAAAAACAGCGTTGAAATATATGTATGCGAGATACTATTTAAAATTAAAAAGAAACAAAAACTATTAGTACACTAGTACAAGACTTGTAGATAAATTTATACTCGTCAAAAAATATATCTTTCGCACAGACCGTGTGATTTCTTTTTTGTTTTACTTCCAGATATATATATACATGTATGTTTTTTTCGAATATGTGTAAGATTTCACGCAACAATATATATATGTGAATTAGGAAATTTCATTTCCTGACCACCAACGCAAAATGATTTTTTTTCTTTTTAATAGGAAAGAGTAAATTGTCAAACGCAGAAAAAAAAATATATATATACATACATATATATATACATATATATATATATACTTCGTGTAAGAAAAATATCATTAGCCGGCAGTGTACTACCTATATAAATCAGTGCAATTAATATACAGAATTCCACGCGGTTGTATATTTATAAAGGAAATATTTTTTTAATATTTAATTTTTTTGATCGCCGCTCCATCGGCTGATCGCATCGTATATACTTTCGACTTTATACCATTCAAAATACTTTTGCCGGTGCTGTGTGTCTATGTCTCTGTCTGTGTATGTGTGTGTGTGTGTATATGTGCAGTTTTGTAAAATAGATATTGCTTTGGGCTATCACACTGTGATTGCAAACGGCACGTAACAAACCGTTGGCCATTTATCATTTGAAACAATCCACATCAAGCTGTTTTTTTGTGTTAAATTAAATAACGTCGCTCATGTTCTTTCAGATTTATTACATTTCCTCAATTAATAAAGTAAATATAACAAACGTCTCCATATTTGTGTATAATCATTGTAGCATATTACATTTCGAATCGGTCTTTCTCGATTCAAAGATAAGAGCAATATAATATAAAAAGAATTCCTTGCAACTTATTGTTGTGAGCAATATTTGCGCGTCATCACAGGATTTCGGAATATTGTGATGGACGACGCCTTCGGACCGACATCTAATCAGACGAGGTTTGATCCGTTCGACCGCACGATTAAATAAGTTTCAAAGGACGAAACCGACCTTTTCGCGCGACTTAAGAGTTAAGTTAGAAATTATTGATCAGTCAGACGACCAAAATAAGAGTTTTTAACCTAAACGAAACTTAAGAAAAAATCTTGTTCAATGATATGTACCTTACGTTCCGTAACGTGAAAGAATGTACTAATTCGTACCGAACGTAGGCATTCATTCGCTTTTGTGTGTGTTGCGTAGGGATACTTCTCTAAAAATGTACAAGACTAATATTTGATTCGATTGGGAATCACTTTGTAAAATAGTACAAGTCCGTTATATTAGTAGCAACAATCGCTTTGTTTTTTTTTTCTTAATACAGTCTCAATTCTACACTGGTTACGCAGCCAAACCGCAGTCGAAGATTTTCATCGACACCAACGAGGACGATGCTAATAGCGCGAGAACGACGGTCTCCGATCTTCGCAAGTAACAGGCGAACGGCCACACGCGACGTGTTCGTTGAATGCTGTCGGAAAGCGTTACCTTTAACGACGCACATTGTTCCAGATAACATCGTGACCGCATTCTTAGGTGTGTGTCAGACTTATCACGCCGCACGATTGTCGCTATTCAAGTAGTCTTATTGTTCTTAGACATGTTGTGCGACGCCCAATTCAACGACGTTTTCCATGAGTTACAGAGAGCCTCGTCGAATTTACTCCTAAAATGCTTTTGCGCCTCGCTCTCGGACATTTCTAAAACCTGCGGACATCGGAATCGAATATATTCGAGTACAACGTTTGTATTTTCTCCTCTTTCCTAAATTATATGTAACTCAATGAGTAGCGATTGGTACGTACCAAGGTGTCTCTAAGATAATTTAAATCTTTCTCCGACGAAAGTTCAGGCAGTCCCGTGGATATCATCATAGCGAATAGTGACAATATGAGTCCACCGTGCTGACGCAAAACTAAGAACGCTTGTTCGCAGTGACTCTGAAATCTCTGAAATTCGGCAGCGTGTCCCTTCTTCGTTTGGCCCTTGTTTATAACGTGCACGAAGTCGTTGGTCAGAACGAAGGGTACTCGTTCGCGTCTGAATCCAAATTTCTCTTTGAAGTGGCCCAAAATGTGGCCGAAATCCACGTGAAACAGTTGCCCAGTCTTCTTGACCATTATATTGTCGGAGTGTCTGTCGGCTATTCCTAGAACGTACGTGGCGACGCAGTAACCCGCGCAACTCAAAGTAAATTCCTCGATGGCCTTGTTCAACGCCGCTTCCGTGTGATTGTGATCCTTCAGCCAAGCCAGTAAAGAGCCTCTTCTACAAAGCGGAGAGGAGAAAAAATGTAAGCGATAAGAAAGACCGTTGGATTCATCCGTTTTAACATATCTCGTATGATATCAGAATAGTCACCTGAAAGCCGCAGTTGCGGAAAATGTTCCTTTCTCCTTCTGAATGTTCGCGATGGTTTCCGCGTTCAACACCACTTCTATCATCCCGACCCTATTTTCCGTGGATATGCAACCGTACGGATTCATGCGTAAATCCAAGCCCTCTTTCTTCCAGATTTTGTCCATGATACGTAACATCTGAAGCGTCAACATGTCTTGTCTCAAGTCGTCTCCGTGCTTGAGAATCAAGTAAATGTCATCCGCGAAAGGATCGCAGTTCTCGAACACCAACCAAAGCGGTCGCATCTTGCTGTCCATCACGCGGCACTTTTCGAGCCTGACGAAAACCAAGCGGAGGATTGAGAGCGCAAGAAAAATAAGGACCAAAGTTCAGAAGTTTGCATGTAATGCACAACGCACAAGACATAAAAGAATCAGAAGAAGAAAACTTGACTGGTTGATTTTCTTCTACGTCTCATGTGTTATGCAAAAAAGTCTGTACTTCGACCCTAAGCGTGAACTGCGCAATGAGTGTGAAGAAAGATCCGCTTACTTAATACGTTTCCATCTGAAACTCGGATCGAGAGGATTTAGAACGTCGGATATCGCCTCCTCGCAATGCGGTTCCTGAATAAAATCCTGAAAGCCCTGAAGAGCCGCCTTGCGGTCCTTCTTTTGCTTTACTTGTTCCGAGACGCTCTTCAATTTGTCCAGACACTTCATCTGTTTGAATAACGATCGCATGTGTTGTTGACTTCCTCTGCAGTATGCCTCTAGTATGAGACCGAAGCGCACGGATACCGCGCCGACTTGCATCTCCGACCTGATAACATTTTCGAGAAAATCAAGCAATTAAAAAAAAGAAAACAGTATTGTACAATTTGAGAATAATGAACGAGCTTCTCGCACAAAATACTGACCTAAGATGCCAAAATAAAAAATGTCCTATCCTTTGGTTATTAAGTGCTCGTTTTAATAGGAACTCCGTCAAAGGGCACGCCAAATAATTCTCGTGTTTCAAAGCTTGAGTGAGCTGCAGCAAGTAGAGACTGAGATCGTCGTCGGTGACATCTCGTAAACAGCGAACCGCAAAATTTCTGACGTTTTGATCGGCGTAAGCGTAATCCAACAATTCCAGAGCCTTCTCCACCGGTAATTTTGGCCATTGTTGTGTAAGCGCCGTAGCTTCCGCGACTTCTCTACAAAAAAAAAACGTTCGAAAAATCGTGATTTTAAGAATTTTGCAAAGCTTTATCACACAAATTCTCTTTGTAGACAATTAATCAGTTAGCTTCTTACCTATGGTCGTTCCATTCGACGCATTGTAATAGCTTGGCTAAGAGCGTCGGAATCTCACGTAGACAGTGATGCCTCAATGTCCACATAGTTTTCTTTTCCTGCTCGTGTAATTCGTGCAGCGGGTTCCGATCGGCCAGTAATCTTAATTGCTCTAATTGTTGTTGGTTGACGCAAGACTCGTAATTCACTTCTATCGAGTGCTCGTCAGATTGTTCCCGCAATGTTTGAGCATACTCAACCATTTTTTCCGGCGTAGGATAAAGAACACATTGATCCTTTCCGTAACTATAAAATACAACAAACAGACACGATGTAATGACGCGAACAATTTGTGCCCTTATCTTGTAGTTTGAAACAAAAAGACAGATAGTTACTTTGGAAACGTTAACATAAGAGCAGCTGCTCTATCTATATGTGGATTAGAGACAACTGTCCCGAGGGGATGAAGCAGATCGTCATTTTGTATATCTTCTGCATACGTCCATGTATACAACGTCATAGCACCTGTTTTCAACTGGGACTTAAAATCGTATATCGTCGTGTTTGCCCAGCACAAAGGGTTTATGAAGAATTCCTGTTTCGAATCTCTGAGTAATTTTCTGCTCTTCAAGCCTTTCGCGGTTTTGCTTATTTCGTACAAGACGAAGCACAACCGCGCCATACGCGGTATATCTCTAACTTTAATGTCGAATTTAAGAATTTCTTCCCATTCGCAACTACCCTCGTGACTTACGAAGATTTCTTTGGTTTTCTGACTTTCACAGAGAGATTTTCCACCGTGAAAAAGACCGGCTTGCAATCCGATCTGCAAAGACAAAAAAAGAAAAAGAATTATAAAAAATTTCAGTGTTTGAGATTTCTTTCCTGAACAAAAAAAACAACAAAAAAAAAAAAAAGAAAACAAAAAAACGAAAACGTACCTCTACAGTACGATGAATAGCATCACAGTTGAGTCGAGAAATTCCATTCACCGTGAAATAGAATGGTTCTTCGATTTTCCATGCTGAAATACATTTTCCCTTTTTACGTAACGTTAACGTAGACGACGACGGTTTCGTGCGTTGCAAAGTATCCACGTCTGGATTCTCGTAGGTGCTATCTTGGTCCACAGGCACTCTCTGTTTGCTGAGTGTGACCAGTGTCGGCATAACGTCCTTTGCTAAACAGTCTTGAATGTAACTAAATTGTATGAGCGGGATCTTATCGCCAATCAAATACTCTTCTTGCCCGCAAATCTTAAGCGTAAAGTCATTAGGATCACCACGAGTATTAAAAGTGTTTGCCCTTTTGTTCAAAATCATCTCAAGTAATTCGGATGGCGTGGTGGCGTGCGCTATTTGAAAAGTAAATGTTGCCTGAAATAAAAAAGTGACACAATTTTTATTTTTATGAATGCTCTTAACGCAACGTTCCACTTTATTATTATTTTATCTTACCTCTGAGTTCTCAATTTTAGTAACTAAAACAATATTCCCATGAACCATACGACTTTCAATATTTTTAGGTATGGTAGGTGTCGGTGCTATCCTCGAAGGAAACTGATAATGTACTTTTTCTGTCCAAGATCTTTTTTGCCTACTTAATGCTACCTCGTCTCCCAAAAGTCTCATTTTCCATCTAAAATCGTTGACCTCGGAATTTTTCAGAGCAACAAACTCGTGCAATCCTTTGCCAATCAAGAGACCAATCTGGGAGTCCAAAGTCCTATCACTTTTTATACCTTCGCGTTCTATAACTTTTAACACCGAACAAAAGGGTTTTATATCACAGAGACGTCTCGTTTCATCTCGTAATTCTTCTATCTCTGCATTTGAATTGATACATGAGAATACATATGAGGACGCGTCTTTCAGCGTTCCGTGAAGAGGATATTTAGTAGCCTCCTCCCAAAGATCCTATTAAATCAACAGTAAATACACATATTATATGTACATAAAAAAACAATATAAATAATATAAGTACAAATAATATAAATAATGTACACATATTATATATAAAAATAATATAAGTAGATATTTAGACATATGAGATGTTTACCTCCTTGATCTGATCTAAGGTAACATTGCGATTGATCTCAAATGGTATGACAACACCATTTGGCATCAGGCACGTGAGTTCCAACATTGTGAGTTCATCTCCGGGCCTCTCGGCCCAAAAGTTGTATGCATATGCACTTGGTATCATACCGTGTACCATGATGAACAATAAAATCGGCTACTTTGTCAGGCACGTACACACGTCGATCCGACTTTTATTTTTTATTTATTTATTTATTTATTTTTTTTTTTTACATCACTCAGAAGAGGAAGAAACACACAAAAATGTTATCAAAAATATCTTTTATCCTGTTTATACTGTAGGATAAATCTACGGTAAATTTATTTATCTTTCCCATTTGCAATGAAAGATAAGCAATGGTATCGCGACGAATATCGATAGATAGGCAGTTTGGTTTGCTACTTATATTCCAACTTTTGCTAATAACGTGAAAACTTTTGTTTTCGAGGTTTATCAGTTTCACTTTTCGGACACTGTCTCACATTGATGGCGTGACAGAAACACATCTCTTACCTGGCACATAACTTCACGCGAAATTGACGTATCAAGACGTACGTGATAAGATACAAATATCTATTATTTTAGTCTACGCATAAGAACAATACACAGTTCCGCCATTACTCATTCCGCGTTCTCATCCAAGCAGCAATAGTAGGGCTATACAGCAAGTAGTAAACCTCGTCATGTAAGCCTCATAAAATAACCGACACCTTAATGACTTTTGCACACAGGACGCGTTACTGTCCGTTACCGCGTGAAACAACGGAGTAGCCAATCAGCGATTTGCTCTCGCAAAAAAGCAACCGAATGATTGGCTATCCGCGTCTCTTTTATCCGACAAACGAGCAGGCTCAGAGACCATCTTTGATTTAAGCCAATCGGCCAATTGCCAACCGTAACAGGATCAATTTTGATAAATTTCACGAAACGTGATTGGTCCGTTTGAATGTTCTCAGTTCGATCAGTCGTACGTCAACGTGTAAACCCAAGCTTAACGCGTCTAAAATCTGTTTCACAATAAAGTCTGCGGTCAACGTGGCGCGCTATTTTATTGATTATTTTAACTTTGTTTACATGGGCGTGATATATGCATCATGGATCTTGCCGGCATGTCGTAAAAAAGAGTTGCAAATAGTCGCAGAATATATTTGGTTTAGTGATACTATTTTATCTCCGACATGGCGACGAGCGCTATCGAAATGATTTTAAACCAACCGGAGTGGCAGGACGGTTTTCGAATTCTCTCTCTCTCTCTCTCTCTCATGCTGTTATTTACGATTAAACAATTATTATTGTTTATCTGTTTACAATTTGCTTCAACTTAAAATTTATATTATTTACGTACATTACGAAACAATAAGACAGTCATACAAAATATTTTTACTTTATAAACAGATTGCCCAAAAGACTAAGCAGAAGGTTTCTTTAAACGCGCAACTTGAGAGCTTGGAAGAACGATTAAAAATGATCAGAAAGCACGAAGGTGACATAGCGGTACAGCACGACTTTAACCAGAAGCTGCTCACGGAACATCTGGCTCAATTGGAGATGGAAGATCATTTTTATCGGTTGAGCAACAACACGGAGTCATCTTTGCGGCAAGAAGCGCATGAATTTGAAAAAGAATGGACGGAGATAAATCAGAGAGTGTCAAATGTGGAAAAACAGCTGTTCAGAATGGCAAACAAACTGACGGAAGCGAAGCAAACTGTCAAGTTTGACGAGAAGAGTTTGAGCAAATGGAAAGAGAAAATTGCGCAAAAGGATGAAGACAATCAGCTGATAGAGAGTTACATGAAGCAGGACACACAGAAATACAAGGTACGAAAGTAAGTTGCGACAATGAAAGCGTAATATCTGCGTAATGACAGCTTGTAAATATTGATATTTGATGTTCAGGAATTGGAACACGAACGGCAGAAGTTTACCATAGAACTTGAGACTTATCGTCAAGCTGTTGTTAAAGCCGTTGACGAGATACAAGAGATGGAAATCGTTCTGGATCGTACTACAAAATTTCACATGGAAGCATTGAAAGAGCGCAAACAAATGATAAATCAGTGGACGCAAAGTATTTCTATCTTACAACAGAGAGATAATGATATACAGAATTGTCTAAAAGTACGATTTTCTACGATTTTAATTTTCTCTGTTGGATATTAAAATTAAATTACACGTTATCGCACAGGAAATCGAAACATTGCGGGAAATTGGCAAGGAGAAAAAAAATAATTTGGAAGAGGTGGAGAAATTTTTGCAGGATCAAGTTGTGAATAATAAACAACTCGAAGAGTTAATAAAACAATCGGAAAAGCAACTTCAATTGCTACAAGAAAACCAACTCAAAGTCACAGAGACAATTGGTGGTTACACCATTGAGGTATATACATATATAGACAATTAGTAAAGATTTATAAATTATAATTGTTTTATTAAATCAGAAATTTCCCAATAAATTGTAAATTATCTGTTTGATTGTCGATAATCATCCAATAGGTTCAGATTCAGAAAAAATTAGTAGTAGATTTGGCGCGTCGTATACAGCAAGTTCGAGTTAATGCAAAGGGCAAGAAGAGTGAAATTGAAAATAAATACAACAAGATAAATAACTACAAGAGGCGAATTGACGATTTAACGTTGACATTGGAAGAAATTGAGAGCCAGAAATTGAATGTCGAAGAGAGAACAAAACGCTTGGAAAAGATGGTTGAAGTACGTACGCTAAGCTATGTCGACATTTACTTGCAAAATCGATTTTAAATCACTGACAGAAAAAAAAATCTTTTCAAAACGATAAGAGTAGTTTTAACAGGAATAAAAGTTTATAATAATGATTTGTTACGAGTTTTTGCCTTTTTTTTTTAGCATGACGAAAAACAGAAGTCTATGATTGTCAAGGAATTAAGTCGATTGCAAACTTCGATCTTACGCGCTTCGACAAAAGTCCTAGAATTGGAAAACGAAAGAAAAATTGTGCAAATGCAAATGCAAAGCGAACAGAAAAAATTGGATCTGCTTGCCAAGTTGCAAATAAAAGAGACGAAACTTCTGGATGAAAAAAAAGAAAGTTTCTATCAAGTAAAATTCAACGTTTATAAATGCGAGATGAGATTTGAGCGAATTAAAGGAGTTGTACATGACACAACTGAGGCTGAGAAAAAGCAGAAGAAAGTTGAAGAGTTGCAAGCTTCGTTAAACGACAAACTAGCCACATCTAAGCTGCTACAGCACCAGATTGCCAGTTTGGAAGTAAAAATCTATTTATCGTTTATATGTTTTTTTTCCCGCTTTATACAATTAATTTATAATTACTTGATTAAAGGAAATATCCTTCTCGTTTTTTATCTTTTCAGCATGATATAAGAAAGATGTCTATTTGTTTGTCGAGTGAGAACATCGAACTCGAACGGCTGCGAAATAAGAAGCAGGATTTATTGTTATTGTTGGACGGAGGAGAGAAGCGATTGAAAGCTGCGCAGTCCCGAAACGAAGACAGACAAGTGGAGGAGAATATAATGCGTCTTCGGATGTCGCAACTTCAGCAAATGACCTCGAATGTGAGCGACAAGGTGTACGGTCTGGAGAAGTATCGTCTTCATCTTGAAGCGGTAAGCTTATCTTTCCGAGATATTTTTTCGCGTTTTATCACGTAAAAGCATATATTTACTTTATTCAATTTACTTCGCAGGCGCTCAAAGAACGTACAGCTGAGATCGCAGCGCAGAAGGAAGCGCTCGCTGTGCAGAAGAGAATAGTCGGTAACGAATGCTCGGAGTTGCGCGTTGCCATTTCCGAGAGAAAAGCTCGGATACGGCAGTTGCAGGCGCGATACGACAACGTCGTCGCGATGTTAAGCGCTACTTCCGACGGAGCGCCGATGAGCACCGCGTACTTGAAGATACAGAACGCTCAGGAACGATATCTGTTGCGAGAACGAGGTGATGAGCTGGACGAAACTATCGGTCGTACCGAACAAGAAATACTCAGCATGGAGAACACGTTGCGGGTGGTGAACGTGTGCAACGATAAGTACAGAGACAGTCTGAGTATGGTGGATCAGGACGGGCCGGAGCACGCAACGCAGAAAAGACTCGACGAGCAGATGCACAACGCGCGACAAGACCTGCAGCGAAAGCAAAAGCAGCTGCAAGAATTGTTCGACGAACTGCAGGTGTTTTCACGTAGCAGCTTTCGATTAGTTGTAAAAAAATTGTATAAAAAGAGATAAAATATAAAGTTAGGGGAAAATACAAATTTAATATGTTCAATTTTTTATTGAACAGAAAGCGCAGAATGATTATACTCAACTGCTTGATGACATTGAGAAAGCGAAGGAAGAGAAGGAAAATAAGCAACGTTACTTGTCGGGTATCGAGAAACAGACTCTGGAGCAAAGGGAGAAGATAACCAGAGCCGACAAGAGTCTTCATAAGGCGCAAAAGGACATACAAAATTTGTATATCTCTAATACGGACGATATCATTCTCTTGCAACAGGTACGATGACAACCTCCCCGCGATTAGATCACATTCTTTTACGATTTTCATCACGAAATGCTTCTCCAGAGAGAGGTGGAATTGCGAGAACTTCAGCAGAAGAACGCGTTAGTTCTTCAAGATATCGCGGAGTTCACGATTCGTCACGTGGAGGCTGAGGCGTATGTTAAGAAATTATTGCTGGTCAAAAATATCGAATTACCTTGTTTTCTTCCGTCAACAAGATCGTCCGCCAGTCCAGGCGAGAATTCCGCAGCTTCGATAGATCAGCCTGTGAAAAGCGGAAGCCGCATAAGCGGTTTCGCATCGTCGAGGGAGAGTATTGGCAGCGTGATCAGGATAGAACCACGGTTCGAAGAATGTACGTGCATAAAAAAATTTTTTTTTTTTTTCATTGTTTAATTTTGAACAATTAAAAATTTTAAGTTTTTTTTCAATTTATAAATTTTTGATATTTTATATTTCAGCAACAAGTAACGTATCAAAACATACGAAGTCCGATCCGTATTCTACAAAAGTAATTTTATCAAAGCGATCTATTACGCACAAGAAGCAACAGTTGCAGAAGAAATAATAAATTCAATTATATACAAGATCAAGAAGATTTATAGCGGCGTGAAGAATTAATGCAAGACATAACTCTTCTCTGTATTCTGTGCTTTCTATCTTTCTGTAATAAACATGATAATGCACATGTAATGATTATCAAATAGCTTCAGTATGTGTATACGCGACAAGCACATGCATATGAGAACACATGCACACTAATATCCGTGATATCCAACATCTTGAGCAAAAAGTACATACGTTGAGGTCATAAGCAAGGTTACAAACATCTTATACATACGTATGTGTGTTTAGATTTATCATAGTTTAGACAAAGTAAGTATTTTCGAAAAAATTTGTACTAAATAAATATAAAACTGTTATTAAACTTTCCTCTTCACATGTTTTTTTTAAAGATATTTTTCTAACCAAATTTATAATTTTCTGCTCTCTAACCTTAATGTCGCATATTTCTGGTAAATAATATATATATATATCCCACCAGTATGTCACATTGAAAATTAAATGATAATTTTCAGATGTCTGAATTAACACATATTCAGAGTAATAAAATTTTCGGAGGATGGCAGACGGTGTATTCACACAACAGGTAAATAAAATACAATTAAACTCTAAAGTATTACTTACATGTAACTATTACGCAATGTGATGATGCTCCTTTAACTTTGTATTTTCTTAAAATGATTGTTTTTATATATGATTAAACAATAAGTGGTGTTTAACAGTACAGAATTAGGATGCAAGATGAAATTTGCTGTATACTTACCACCTCAAGCTGAAGAAGATTCTGTACCAGTAATCTACTGGTTATCTGGTCTCACTTGTACTGAGGCAAATTTCAGTGAGAAGGCTGGGGCTCAGAAATATGCTGCGGAACACGGTGTGCTTCTTGTCATACCTGATACTAGTCCAAGAGGATTGAATATTCCTGGTGAAGATGACAGTTACGACTTCGGTAGTGGTGCGGGATTCTATGTAGATGCCACTCGCGAACCATGGAAGAAAAATTACAGGATGTACAGCTATGTTACCAAAGAACTGCCAGCATTGATCAGTAAAGAGTTTCCAATTTTACCAGATAGGCAATCAATAATGGGTCATAGGTAGGACAAAAATAATTCGTTGAGTACAAATACTTGAGATAGTTTTCCAAAATGTTTCTTTTTTTCTTTTGATTTAGCATGGGAGGACACGGTGCTTTAATATGCGCTTTTAAAAATCCTGGACAATTCAGAACAGTATCGGCCTTCGCGCCCATAAGTAATCCAATTTTGTGTCCATGGGGAAAAAAAGCCTTTTCAGGATATTTGGGAGAATCGGAAGACAACGTTGCGTGGAAAGAATGGGACGCTACAGAACTGGCAAAAAAATATAACGGCCCACCCTTGGACATTTTAATCGATCAGGTTCGTTAAGGTTTTTAATTTTCCACGTTATTTCTTTACTAATAACTGATGAGAACTGATTTTTACATTTGTTCACTTTAACACGCTACAATGTTAAAACAAAAATTCGTATATTTCAGGGTAAAGAAGATCAGTTTTTGAAGCAAGGTCAGTTATTACCAGAGAATCTATTAGATGCTGCGAAAAACAATGGCATAGCGCTCACTCTCAGATTTCAAGACGATTATGATCACAGCTACTATTTCATAGCTACGTTTATTGAAGATCATTTCAAACATCACATAAAATATCTGAAAAATTAAGTTCGAGATTACTATTACCGTTAAAAACATATGGGGTTGATAATGAAGATAAGATAGTGATGAAAAGAAAAAGAATCGAAAGAGGAAGAAAAAAACTTGAATTTTTCAACAAGAATAATAAAAGTTGTATTCTTTTATATAAAAGATAATATTTAATATATCTTTTATATATACATGGTTTTTTTTTTATTGTTTTTTCACAAGATAAGAAAATATTTCAGCATGTAAAAATGAAAAATATAACTAATAAAATATACATATAATGTACGCGTATCTGTGTAGAGTGTATAAAACAGATTAATTTGCTAGACAAATCTATATTTTGTTTTTGCACACACGTGTTCGCGCGCATAATAAAAGTTTTACAAAATTTATGCATAAAATATTTTATACACTGTGAACAGTATAACAAGAATCTAGAATTGAAAAATATCAGTGCGATTTTCGAGGTTCTCGAATGCCGTGCCAAAAGGTCAGAAGAGGTTCCCGCTTTTGCCAAATATAAGCGTTACCCCAAGCTTGCCAAAACCTGCAATTTTCACCGGAAAAAAGATTACAAATTTTTTATATTCATTACGTAAAGCAACTCGCGTTATTTTTTAATAATTCATTATGTAAGGCACAACTTACATTCCGAATAATACACCACCTAAATGTGCAGCATGATCAAAATATTTCCATCCCAAGATACAACCAAGACAATCCAAAACCATTATTCCTTTGATTGCCTAAGTGAGCAATATGTACAATTTATAAATCGCATCGTTTACTATTTGTTATTTTTATACACTACAAATATTATATATAGCAAAATATCCAAATATAAAAATTTATTAAGTATGCGTACCGTATCTCCTGTAAACGGTATCATAGGAAGAAAAATAATATTGAGTTGTATGTCAGGATATTGAGCACAGATAAATCCAAGAACGCCTAGGATCGCTCCTGACTGAAATAGAAAAAATTTGTTAAAAAGTAACGATTTTCAGTAATAGTTTTTTTCTCAACTTAATTTAACACATATTATATAATGTTGGGCTTACCGCTCCTAGGGAGAGACCTGGCGTGCCGATCATGGTTTTGTAAACGTGACTAGCAAAGCTCGATACCACTCCGCTCGATAAATAAAGCGCCAAGAATTGTTCCTTTCCCAGTGTCGATACAGCCAGTGTGCTAAAGCTATGTAACACGTACATATTCGCAGCCAGATGGAATATAGTGTAGTGCGAAAAGGTGGAAAGTACCATAGGCCAGCATGATACACCTTACGTCAGAATCACTTTCTAATTAACGCTCGAAGTAACAAAAAATATCTTTAACGGTTGCTCGAGACAATAATATCACTTACTAGAAGCAGGATTGGCGCAAAAATAGCGCACCATCGATTTCTGTAACGCCGGCACTCGCCAGGCTAAGAATATGACTACGTTTATAAAACATATGGGTGCAAACACTTTTTGTCCTTCCGTCAAGTTTCTCCACCATGCCTCCATTTTACTTCTCCATCCTATTCGCTAACCAATGCATTATTGTATACGTTAAAGTACAGAAAATGATCTCTAGCATGTTCTTTTTTTTTTTCAACACTATCTTACATACATTACTGTTATGAAATTGCCTAAACCGATGTATCATTTTATACGTTTGGCTTCTGATACGTTCATACTCCCAAATTGCAGCACCTGCTATAGAGGCTCCACTAAACTAACAAAACCAAAAATCAAAATAATTAAAGGGTTATTTGCAGTTACTTAAAAATTGTAAATAACAACATGTACATAAGAAACAAGTTAGAAACAATTTTGTATTATGAATTCATATTACATATGAAATATCATATTACACATGGATTCTACTTATGAATTATAATACTATAGACAAAGTTTTTAAATATAAAAGATATAAAAATAAAAAAAAGTTTTATACTTTCTTAAGTATAATATTTTTTCTTCTTTAAGTTCTTATATGTTTTTTAGATATTTTTAGTTATATGTACATAAAAAAATTATATTTTAAAGCTCTTTGTAAAATATATTTTATCTATATAAGAGAAGACTATAAAGAACTTAGACACTATGTTATTTATTTACCATAATTGTAAAACCAAGATGTTTCAGTAGTCTTGCAGGCTGCATAGTTCCAGTTTCAGCACAAACACCATTGGGAAAAGGAATCTGTGATTGTTTGGGAGAAAATGACAACTTTCTCAGACTTCTTATATGTCTGTACTGTAGTGTTTGCAATTTTGGCCTGCATAGTTGCGAAGTTCCAAAGACACTGAAATTTTATTAGAAAATTCTCTTAGTACAATTTTATCTTCCTGAAACATGGAGTTATAAACAGTAAGATAAATATAAAATATTTGTATCTTCAATATTTTATAGCAGATATAAAAAAATCTAAAAAAGAAACTCTCACAATAAGAAGAAACACAGTGATAAGAAAATTTATGTAAAAAGATATTTATAAACTAAAGAAATATTTATAAACTAAAGAAACTAACAGAAAAAGAATGTGTAACGCATATTATTTCTATAAGAAAAAACATGAACTTTCGCACCATTTGTGTACTGTGTCACCCAAATAAAAGAGCGTCCTTGATGTCATGTTGTCAATTTATATCGCAGAATACACAAAGATTTCATGTACAGAGAACACTTGTATGTACGTGAAGGAAATTTGATACAGGATCAGCTTGATAACCTCTCAGCCTGACGTCTGACAAAAACTCACACCCTCGCTCCTGACAGTACTGAAGACGCACGATGTTCACGTAACATGTACTATAGATTTTAAATACGTATTTTGTACATCTGTAATGTCACTTTATTGTTACACTTGCCAGCAAGACTACAGCGGGCCAGCCAGCATATGGGGTTATGGTCTTCCGAAATCGTATATCGCGGAATGTAACTACGAAAGGTGTATGTACCGAGGGCGCGGCAGGCGGCACAATGTTCATCGCGATGGAGACGAGTGGGAGAGACGGGAGGCAGCCAGCGTTTGACCGTGAGAGTCACAGAAAGGGCAGCAAAATACTCCGAAAATACTCTCAACAGCAATGGCGGACGAAGAACTACCAGCAGGTTGGGAAAAACGGCTCAGCAGATCGACCGGTATGTCAAAAAACAACTGTTTCGCGAGCTCACTGTCGCGCTTATCGCCGGCAAAATTACAAGCCGGCGAGATTACATGCATGACCGGCATTTTTCCGACACTTCAACTCCGACACGATCAAATGTACAGCTGAAGTTTGTTCGATTGAGATTTGCCGAATTTCCTCGTCGCGTTTTCGATGCAGACTAAAAAAAAAAAAAAAAAAAAAAAAAAAAAACAAGTCACTAGACGCGCGCTAAGATCGGTTACTGCAATCGCGTTTTATTGGTGGCATTATGTCAAAGTTTTGTCTGTGACAAATTGTACAGATCACACACGCAAACATCGTTTTGCAAACATTATTATTTTGTCTGTTGATTCTTATGTGAGCAAGATGTCTCGAAACATTTTACGTTTCTTTTACATTGTTCCAGTCTTTAAAAGTTTTTAATAAAAAAGTGGTGCATTGTTATTATTATTAGTTGCAAAAGTTTTTTACGTTATTGTATACATATAATATGTTTTATAATATATTTGTTTAATGTATTAAATATTTAATTTTTAAAAGTTAAAGAGATTTGAAACATTCTGTTTTCGAATCCTACATTTATGTAAGTCATAATAAAAAAAAAAGCTTTTGTATTTCCAACTTAAATAGATGAGATTATTGCAGGTCAGCATTATTATTTAAATATTTATACTAAAGAAAGTCAATGGGATAAACCGGACAAGCCCGCAGATCGATCAAGCAACGGTAAAGTAGATGGTCCAGAAGAAGTGCAATGTTCACATCTACTTGTGAAACATTCAGGATCTCGACGACCTTCGTCTTGGCGGGAAGAGAATATTACTAGGTCAAAGGAAGAAGCTATTGAGCTGATTAAATGTAAATATTACTATATTATTATATTAAATACGTTGATATTTTTCTAACTTCTGTATTGTTTGTGCAGAATATTATTTTGCTTGTGTCGCACAATAAGCGAAAGATATCTCTTTTTACTTAACAGCTTATAGAGAACAAATTACATCTGGCAAAGCGACATTTGCCGAACTTGCCTCGAAATATAGCGACTGCAGTTCAGCGAAACGCGGCGGCGACCTCGGACCCTTTGGTCGGGGCGCGATGCAAAAACCATTTGAACAAGCGGCTTTCGCTCTCAAAATCGGCGAGCTGTCCTCGCCCGTACACACAGATAGCGGAATTCACATCATTCAACGGACCGCATAAACCGGCTGAAGCGTTTTACTGAAAGTGTGTGACTAAGGAAGTTTCTTTTCTCTTCGTCTTTTCAACTTTTTCTGACTTATCTTAATCTCATCTTAAATGTAAATTTACATTGTTCTTCCCTCAACATAATTTAATTATTTGTTGCGACGTATAATTGTTTAAGTCAGAATTTGAATTTGACGTTATTATTCGTACCATCATTGTATCATTTTTTAAATAGCGACAAAAGCATTACGCGGTAAGGTATGATTGGGATATTCTCAGCATACATCACACATACACACGACACACATACACTAGGCGAAATAAACGTGAATACTTACAATTAGTCAATACAATTTGTATAATTTCGGTAGATTTATATTTGCCATTATATTCTATATCGCAAGACATAATACAGTTATAAATATCAATGTATAATGCGCTAAATGTGTCTTCCTGCTGGATGGACTATCTATTCAATATCATTGATTATTGACTATTGACCAATAATATTGCTTCGAGGTAAAACAATAATTCAAATACAAATAGCAGAAAGATGTGTGGCACAAAACACATTTTTTAGTGACGATAGTTTGCGGCATAATAGTAATTCTAGTTTTGACCTGCCACTTGTTTAATTGCATTTATGTGAAATGTGATCTTCTTACGTGTATCTTTTAAATAATTTATCCTACAAGCATGTACTCGTTGAAAATTGAGTTTTCATTATTTAATAATTATCGAATAATTATTATATTCTATAATATATGTGTGAATAATTATTATATTTTATAATGTATTAATAACCAGTAAAGAGTGTGTTTTACTGAACGCAGAAATGTGAAAAATAATGTATGTACACTGACCGATCGCTTATAGTTCAGTAGTTCTCGGGAGAACTCACCAAACATTGATCAATGCAGCTAGCAATAAGAGAACACGGAGGTCTTGGTTTATTTTTTAGCGCTTTTAAACGCGAGGAAAACAAAACAAAACAAAAATGAGCACACTTAATAGTGAACGAGAGACGAAGTGTTAGCATCAGATAAGGCTGCATTCGAAAACATCACTCGTGTGCACACAAACGTCATTTATCTTTTTTGTTCATTAGATATAAAAACAAAGATAGAATGTGTTTGTGCGCACACGAGTGATGTTTTCGAACGCAGCCTAAGAGGGCCGCCAATTCTCGTGGACGTAAACAACGCTCAAGTTCGAAGTCGGGATGTAATGGGGACGAACTTATCGAACTATAAGCTGCTCGCAAACACAATGCTCGAGAAACACTCTTTGTATAATTCTTCATACATTTGCGTAGCAATGTGATACGCAACACTTCGGCAAATATTTTTATTGTTCTAACGGTTAGATAATTTGTAGCTCCATACACACATATGTGTACAATATTTTTTAAATATCTAGTAATCAGGGGAAAAAAGGGAGAGGAAATTTGCTTACAATACGCGAGTCTACTATCAAAAGTAAATCGGGGGTAATTCTAGTAAATTATTTTTTAGCTATATAAAGTATATATGAAAAAAAAACAAACTACATAAAATATTGTAAAACTTAATATATTATGTGTGCGAATTTGTATCCGTAATTATTATACAGTTTCAAAAGACAACTTTTTCTTGAAACGTGCACTTTGGTTTAACTCCAGACTTACATATTTAAACAAAAATATATTTCTGTCTCACACTTTTCACACACATTTCACTTTTTATATAGTAATATTGAAAAAGACATGAATGTGTACTTTGTTTAGCTAATTTATATATAAATAAAATAAAAAGTGCAAGAAAATATTTGCTTCTCATGTTTAAGGATGTATGCGTTTCGAAGAGAGATCTCTACACATGCGCACATGTTATCAACAAACATGCACAGCTATCATAGAAAGATACAAGTCAGTTGCGTAATGTTCACTCGAATCGTTCTCTTTTACTTGTAGGAAAAAAAAAATGTTACCGTTGATATTAAGTAAATTTTTTTCATTATCGAACGATCGAAGTGCATAGCACGAGATGTTAAAGAAATTCAAAGATTTCTCTCCGTAATCCTCCGAATGTGTGTGAATAATTTATTATATACACTTTAATTGCTACGTAATTGATTGCCATGGTATTTGTTCATTTTCTAATTTTACTACGTGTAAATGAATTATTGTATAATCCAAAATGATGAAGGAAGTAGTATCTGAGAAGTGTATCTGAATGCTATTTATAAAAAATCGTTTTATCGATTACCATGTATTTGTCAGTTTGCATTGATTTCTATCAATAAACGAAATATACATATTATTAAATATAACATTGCGCAAATTTTTGTACATACGTAATGTGTATATTTTGTGCCTTAATAATCTTTGATTTCTTTCTCAAAAATGAAAATTGTGATCGTTCTCTTGAATTGTGTGACGTCAGGAACGAGAAATCATCAAGTTTCGTCATGTTATTTATGTCGAAATCGAAATAAACTGTATCTTTTCACACATCGCCATCGGCATAATTTCGAAAGCATAGATTAACGAAGTTCGCTGAAAAACAAAAAAAACAAAAAAAAATCAGATTCGAAAGAGAACGCGAAAAATCACTCCAGAGTGATATCTCCTCCACATTTGTAGATCAAATATTTCGTTCAGTTTTTTGACATTTTTCATGGAATTCCTTAATCTTTATCTTTCGTAGTTGTAATCGCGTTCCATATAAAATCACTAGCAATGAGTGTCATTATGCGTGAGAGGAGAACTAGATATAGCCGGATTATATATCTCGAAAGAATAATGGACAACGTTGATAGCTCAAATGATTCTAATTGAACTTATCTAGCGTATGCACTCACGCACATTGTCGTATCGGTGGAATTTCGTTAATATACTTCTTGAAATGCAATAGGCGTCATACAGGGCGTCTGAAACTTTTTGAGTGAAAAAATGTGAAAGGATAGATTGCGTCAATCAAAAGAGTCATGTAGCATTTTGCACAATTCGCAATAATTATTAAGATGTTAATTAATTAATATGAGTGTGGAAAGCGATCGGCTGGACTCTGTACACGCGTGTACAAAATTACGTAATATTCAAAAGAAAAATTGTTCACTTCGCAATTTACTTACTAAACGCAGCGTGATTTTTCTCTTATCAGATGATATCTATTTATTAATTTTTTGAAAATCATATGATTTTGTATACTCCTGTGTCAAAACAATTTCAGACTCTGTATAATGTACATGCAGTTCTTCCCGAGTCCATGGATTCGAGTACATGCAGTTCTTCAAGTTCTGCGCATTGACTTGAATTATTTCAATTAAATTTTTATTATAATTTACTTTGAATTATAATGTATGTTAATTTACCCTTTAAAAATATTTCGCATTCCATTGTTTGACTTTTTATTATTTCTCTTATATATATAGTTGAATATTAAGAGAGCCCCGTGTACATACGATCTGTTTCTCACACATCGCTACTGGCATCATTTCGAAGGCATAAATTAACGAGTCCGTCGAAGAAATGTAATTTACATATTTGTGAAGTATATATATATATTTTTGGTAATGTTTATAAAACACATTTAAAAAATTATCTTTTTTGCGTAGCAGCCGCACGAGTCGCTTTTCAATGTATGATGCGCTATGCAACTACGGTCAGATTTTTTTTTTTTTTTATATCTTTGTATCTTTGTATTTTTGAAAAAGTTGAACTGGATTTATGATATCCTATATATCTATATTATTACCTGAAATTGCTAACGCACATCGCGCCACATGTATTGCGCCAATCACGTTCCCAGGTTGCTCTCGCAGTGTGTGTTGAAATGTGCTCGCGCGATTACATAATAATTTAGGACAGGTTTCGCTCGGCGATGTTCCCATCAGCCGAGGGGTCTCTGAATGACGGATTTCCTCCGCGTGCATAGGGCGATATATACGCGTTAATGCACGCGCGACGTAAAACACGAATTAACAAATAATTCAATGTACGTGTGACCTCAAAGAAGTCAATTTATCAGAATAAAGAGACAGATCGGATTACCGAGATGATACGGGAACAGAGTTCTACAGTTCTACCAGTTTTAACGGTTCGCGTTGCAAAACAAGATCGCAAAATTATGTGCAGAAACATGTGGACATACAAATTGCACATTCCGCAAGAAGAGGTGCATTTGTACAGAAGATGGCTAATTATTATTGGCGGTTTAGAAAATTGCATACAGATCGTGCCGAGACCGATGCTAAAGCGCTTTTGTGTATCCAACTTCTTTTCAAAATAGCATCATATACACGGGGAGAGCAGCGGAACTGCGTGCATCTCTGCATGCATATTAGAATGAAGCGTTTCCGCGTGACCCTGACGGATTCATTAAAGCGATCGGCAGCGGTTGCGCAAACTTCAATTTTTCGACCCCGCAACGAACATGCTACCATATAAATTGGTCACGCTATACTAATCTGTGGAAAATCATATAGCACACGCAATAATAAAAAAATAAATATTTATCTCCGTGCAAGGTTAAAATAAAATTAATTATTTTATTCTTATTATTATTTTTTTTTTCTCTCTTTCTTTTTTCCCCTTGTTTCACGTTGGGTTTTACCTCCTGAAAATTTTTGTTGTGATAAAAGTGATTTCTTTTCTAATGTAAATTTAATAAACTCGTTACTTACGACGAAGAATCGAGCTCATTTCTTATTATTGCGTTTTTTGTTTTATGTGCACTTGTGATTATGTATATTTGTTTACAAAACGATGATAGCTCGAATAGCTCTCGTACTAAAAAGCGCTGCTTTATCTTTGTTCTCCATTTAACGAGCAATAAAGATAAATGACCCTTTTAGCTTTAGCATCCGAACGCGGAGGAAATAGGTACACGCTTGCGTGATATTTTCGCAAACTCGCGTTTTCTGTTTCCGCGCGCTATTTTCTCAAGTAGAATGAATAGAAAACCATATGTATTAATATCCAGAGTGGTTTTCCTTGAGAAATAGATAGCTGTATAATATGTTTTTTACGATGTACAAATCGCACTGTGCAATCATGAAATTATGCAATATTGTGACGCGCATATGGAAACATTTGTGATTTCGTGTGTGTTAAACATTTGCAAAATTTCTCTTTATAAAACAGTCGCGTTTATAAGACTTTTCGTTTGTCAATCATTTTTCATACGCGTCTGCATCGTTTAGAATTTTAAACACATAACGCGTATACGCGTATTTGTATTACACTTCAAACAAATAAGTAACACACACTCGCATCTTAATTTATATTTAAAAAAAAATTTCGTACGTTCACATTTAGCGCCTGGCTTTTAAAGATCTATATCATTTGCTTTCGATGAAAACTATCGGAGCCGTATTTCGATTATTTGTTTGAAATTTGAATGTTTTGTTAAATAATTACGATATAATTAGATAACTCGAGGTGTGTAACTCGATATAGGATTTGCATATAAAGGACTTATTTCGGGTTTAATTAAAGAATTTTTTATTTTAGAGATTTTTTTTTTATACGCGAATATCGTATATTTCGATTCCGTTCGCGTGGATCCGCGGCAAATCTCGCGTGTGTCGACTTAATCATCCGACCGGGAAAATTTTCAACGTACATATAACGATTTACAATGAATAAACGATCTTGCTGGATAATCATTGCCCATCACGGAGAGGTGGAAGAGCTATTCAGCGCGGGGTAAGCGACGCACGCTTGCGCTGAAACACTCCCCTACATAAGTATCGCGAGCTAGCTGTCACGGCAGTATCGCAGATCGCGTTATCAACAAGCAGTACCTGACAAAGTAACTCATAGGATACCTTAGCAGATTGCATTTTGAAACGGACAATCCCCATCTTGTTGAATCAACCGAAGGTCAGTATCGAAATGTAAGGTGAAAATATGGGAATTTTATTTTTTATTTCGTGAAAATTAACGATCGAACAATTACGAATCGTAAAATAAAGTGACAGATAACGTAAGCTCGAGAAATTTTGAAAATTTTATCGCATTGATATGTTCCAGAATTTTAATCTCTCTCTTTGTGATACAAAAACATAATTCGGAAGTTCTTTTTTAAACTAATTAACAAAAGAGCGATTAAATATGATGCGTATGATTTTTCAAAATACTTTTGCTTTGAGTTTTTATCGTTTAAAGTCATCTGCAACAAACATCTTTTAATCACTCTCTCTATTCGTTCAGATACGAAAGTAATTCGTATCTGAACGAATAAATATTGTAAAAAACAAAAAAAAAACGCACATATTCGCTTTCTATCGCGATAAACTTGTTGTTCGTTCAGGCTAGGTGCATTATTGTAACGAATGAAAATCCTTCGCAATTTGCGTTGTCAAAGTCAAGGCGTCTGAGTCACGGTTGCATTTAATTACGCTCGCACCGTATATCTTCTATTGACGTTAACGAGTTTTCGATCGCCGCAACAATTTATCTCTTCTCATTGCAGAGCACTATTGCCAGTATTAAACTCTTACATACAAGCACGAATTACGCTTATTTAACGCTCTCGTTAAATTTGCAAATTTTGTCAATTAATAAAGTTTAGAAAAACCATTCATCCAAGTGTTGGAATATATTGATCCTCTTCTATATCGAACACGTACATATTTTGATCAAAGAGAAGAGAGAATCGAACCGATAACTCCCTTCCCCCCCGAAAAATTGCGACACATTATATATTCGCAAATGATTGATTCTTTTCCATACGAACTAAGGAATTAGATCGCGATTGCCGCAACGTAAATTTCCACGATAAGCTGTCATGTGTCACTCCGTGGGCGTTGCGCCGCATAAGGGCGATCTTTTGTAATGTGCAGTAAGTAAATGAACCACCGACACTGACCCACATCGCGAGAATAGAAAAATGTCGAATCTCGTGAAAGCTTTATGCACCTACACGGATACCGCTATTATAAGCGCGAATGTGCGTTCGCGCTTTTTTTTTTACAAGAAAAGCGTGACACGTCAATCGCGGCGAATCATTAAAATTGTTCTTTTAAAATAAGAAAAGAAGCGCGCAAAAAAAAAAAACAAAAAAAATAATTGTGTTACCATTTTGTGGAACAAAGTGATTTGCGATTGTCGCGCGTATAATAACCGCGAAACGACGATTTGAAAAAGTTTATTACACAATTACAAATTTCCACTTTTGAAGCTAACAAGTTTGTTTGTTACTGAGAAAAATCTCTTCAACATATATATATATATACACACATACGTGTATATATGTTATATATACACCATATAGAATAACAATACGTATATTGAATAATAACAGCAATTTGCAAGCAATTTACGACGTAGAAAATGGTACTGTGCATACAGAACTTGCATTAACATACTGTGTATACTTCTATCTAACAATATATATGTGTGTGTGTGTGTGTGTGTGTGTGTGTGCGCCCGCCTGTTCTCCTTGTCTTATAATTTTTTTACACAATACCTGTATTCATACTTGTTTACTCCCTGTTTTCTTGCGACAGATTTAGTCATGTCCAATCTAATTGATTGAATTCGATCTGTTCGACTTCGAGTGGAAATTTATAGGTATATTCAGTCCCGACGACGCGTTGTTGTTTTTTTTTTTTTTTTTTTTTCGAATCGATATGGAAAATATGATACTCCACTTGTTAATTCGATAGTTCGTTCGTTATGATGCTTGCGAGAAGTGACTGATAATTACGCGCTGTGAAAACAAGATAAATTAGTTTTTTTATTTTATCAGTTTGTGCAAAACTTGTTTTTCTCAAATTCAAAATTGCAAAATAAGTAATTCCAACACTTTAGATATATGTATCGTAGTAAAAAAAAAAAAAAAAAAAAAACTAATAAAACAGATTGGAAAAACTTGAAAGAGATTAAGAAAATAAGCCAGTGAGATCTAAAACACGAGCACTGCGTTAAATTTTTTAATTTAAAAAATAAATGTTTTAAAAGTGTTTGAATAATCGACTAGTTAATTGTTGACTAATCTAATCCATGTGCATAAAGTTTTCACGTTGTAAAATTATTGCATAACTTATGCAAAATTATACATTTTGTATTGCACAATTCAACAAAAAGACAATTATGTAAGAAGATTATTTAAAAAACGATTGCTCATACAATCATCGATTAGACGAAGAAAAACCAAAAATTCTGACAAAGAAAAACTCCGAAAAAATTCTGAGCGAAAGTGAAACCTTAGAAAAACATCTTCGTAAACTTGTGAGCGAGAGATCGCGGGATGTAAACTTGCTGATGGGAGGTCCGAAAAGAGAAAATTCTCTCCCGAAAGTGACGAGTGCTGAACTCAGTTTTCGATCCATTTCGCGCACGTGACACACTGAACTAGTATGGGTCAAGGTAGCGCGCGAAGGCCGAGGTGTTTTAATAGCTACCAAGTATTACACGAAACATTGATATAAATTTATCGATAAAAGATCGTTTCTCGATAAAACACACTGGATAAGTGTATTAAAATGAAGCTTCACAAGATTTATGATAAAGTTTTGGGACAAAAATATGCAAAATAAAATTGCGAAACTTACGTCAGGAAACTTTGGAGAAGAAAATACAGAACAAAGAGTTTAGAAGTCGCGGAATTTTTTTTAGAACTTGCAGCGCGAAAAACTAAATAAACTATTGATCTTTACTTAATCTGATCTAATCTAAAGACAAAGAGACACCAGGAAATAAATCTAAAAAAAACCCGAAGAACATGTGTTGTACAAACACTTGAACAAATTTGAGGAAGCTAAAGTCTCTCTGCCTCAATAAAATTCCTTGATCTTTGCACATAAAAACAACGCGACACGTGCTGTCATTTGATTAATTTTAAATTCATCGAACGAACGCGAGTACGCGAGAGAACTAATAAATTTCAACTATTACGAAATATCTGTCTGAACATAAGAGAGATTGAATATTATATGATTGCGATTACTTATTACATAAATTGGTCGTAATTAGGTCATTTTTATTTTTTTTATTTTTTTTACCACTTGCTTCGTGAAGATTAAAACGATTCTACAGGCAAACGTACATACACGTGACACACTGAACTCGTGAAACTCGATCACTGAGGGTCAGCGGCGTCTACGCGATCACATGTATTTGTTTTTGCGAGTCACCATGGCGATGTAACGTCAGTCACAATCGATTTGTCGAGACGCTTTCCACTCACTTATGAGAATGCGTAATTTTTGCGGTGCACAAGTTGCGTTTCACACACGCGTGGCATCACACACTGCCACTGAAAAGTGTGAGATGAACGGGGTAAAAAAGAAATAAATCTTTGTCGCGCTTTGTGCAGCTCTATTTTATCCAGATTTTGTCCATAATGTGAAAATTGATAATTCTGTTGTTTTTCATTAAATTTGAATTACATATTCACGGATTAAGAAGCGAAATATTATTCTTGGGAAGATACATCATTTAAAAAGCGATTAATCTGTTGATCCAGATGTTTGATGTGAAATTAATACCTCAAGTTATCGTCCGCAAATTGAAGAACAGAATTGAAAGACATCACTTTAATCAAACTACTTAGAACGAGTCCGTTAATCGTAACAACAATTGAACTCGTGCGTTCGCATAACTTTGCGAGAGAGATCTAAGAGAAAATGAAAACTACATTCTCTCTGTTGTAGCAGCGTACACGTGTTTGCTCTTTCAATTCGATGCTGCTGTTAACGAGCAAACAATTTTAAAAACGTTTAAAGTGTCACTAGATAGTTTAAACTCACGCAAACATAATGTTTGTTAAACGTCTATAAATCATGTGACGTTCAATGAACATCCACTTTGATTCGAACGTTGTGTGGAAAGTTCAGTGAATGAATTTAGCAACATCTAACAAAAGAAGTTTTTTACAAAGTGATTGTTGTAACGAACGAGGACATTAAATGTAACACACGCGTGCACAAAACATCGTAAATTTTCCAATTATGATTATTGTAAGAGTATCTTTCATATTACCAAACGATATTTCCACAATATCTCACTGACGTAAGAAATAGACTATGCGATGATGAATTTGTCTGTCGTTATCGCTATTTTGCCAACTACTTGAAAAAATTAAGATACATCATATCTCTCTCTTTCTCAAGAGAGAGATAGTTTGACGTTACTTACTTACGTAAGATGCGCTACTAACGCATTCTCGGTTTGTGAAGTGGGGTATAAAAGAGGAGATAGATCTTTTTCTCGCGAACGTGAGACCAAGCGACTCCTCAGTTGCATCCACGCCGTCGTCGTCGTGAAGATCTACTTGGCGTACATCTGTTGCACATGTAGAACTATTTTCGCGAAATATA
>QVOB01000472.1:0-30467 GCA_014839585.1 Pseudomyrmex concolor | reverse complement strand
ACTATGTTGAGAAATAAATCGCCACTTTTCCAAAATTTTTGTTTTTTTTTTGTAGGCTAAGTACTTATCGGACTGCCCACGTACATATGCATACAACGAGACGTGCAGTACAATGGGCTGTGATCAGTACGCAGCATACCGATCACAGTCTAAGGACTGTATCTGCCTATATGATCCAATTAGACGCTCAAAGATACAAGTACTGTCATGCCGAGATGATGAAACGCGAAAGGATTTCAGCCTTCATCTTCAAGGCTGACCACTGGTATATTGCGAACAATTGTCCGCGTTTTTTTTTCACACAACTGGAGGCTTCTTTCGTGAGAAACAATAAGCTTTATAAAACGCTGTATTTAATTTTAAAATAATTTTTTTAACTTTTCTCCTTTTTTTTATCTCGTAACTAAGAAAAACATCTGCATGAAATATTGGAGAATATTAGCAACACCAAGCGTAAAAAAAAACTTATATCTAACTCGAGACATATATTTGTGTTAACGTACACATATATTAATAACGTACACATATATAATTGACCTGCTTTTATTTTGTGTATGCGCGCGCGCGTGTGTGTGTACACACACATACACACACATATGTATATATATAAACTTACGTCAAAAAATTTAATTCTATTCGCGCTTTTCATATATAAAAACGATAGAGAACTAGATCTCTTTCTAATAGAGGAAGTGCGGCAGAGAAAAATAAGACGAAAATGTCGAAGAAAGATTTCGCGATTGCAATCGTTTAATATATGTACATGTAATGCATAGAATGCGCGCGTCCTCGTTGAATTCTCGTTCAGGGCTGCGTTAATCAGCCAAAGCTGTAATTTGTGACGTTGCAATATTAATTTTTATAGATATTGCAATATATAAAAAAATAACAAGCTTGGAAAAGCTTACTTACCGAGACCTTATTCTCAAGGAATTTTCTTCTATGTAGAAAAAGATACAAACTTTTATCGAGATTTGGAAAAATTGTTTAAATGTGAAGATTGAAAAAATGTTTAATTAGAAAATTGAAGAAGTATTTTTCTACAACTTGATTGGGCATAATTATAATTTGTGTTACGTTTTTCTTTGCTATATTTAAAATGTTAATATGATTGTAGTATGCGTATATTTAGATTACTGTATGTTATAAATTACTGATATATCTAAATGATTATATCCAGTTTCTGCATAATTAATAAATTAGCTTCTACGCAGCGAATGATGCGATGTGATTTTACGCAATTCTTCTCCAGTTTCCACAACATAGCGAGAATGCTCTTTGGTCGCACGCTGAGCCCGTTAGCACGCGCGTATTGCGCGTGCACGCGTGATAGCCGGTTAATGCGTCGCGAGAAGTTTAATGCGCCGATGTGGAAAGTGATTTTCGAAACAGATAAAAGCGAGAGAGGCTCAGCGTGGCGCTAGATCGTAGAAATATAGAAAGAGAATGGCAACTTGGATAGCGTCCAAATCATCGTGATTTCGTTTTCTCTAAAATGTCGAGAGAAAGAAAAAACTGCGGGCTATTTGATTTAATTTTTTTGCGATATTTTCACTGGAAAATTAATTGCCGATTCCTGATCGATTGTACGTTTATGTTGCAGGAGTCTAAGAGTCGATTTTAATTAGAGTCCGACGTACACACAACATGAGGAACTCGACATTGCTGAAATGGGCGCAGAATTCGGCAAATAATAAAAATCAGCCGGGCAAAAACGGAGGTGAGTAACTCTGCAACTGACGCTAACAAATGTGGCCTGGCCGCTAGTATTGAAATCGCCTCTCCCGTTTGTAGGAACGAATAGGAACTGGATACACCCACCGGACGCGCTCCAAAAAGGTCACATCGCCTACCTAGTCAAGGTACTGTGTACGGTTGCGTGTCTGTGCAATTTCTGTCACAATTTTATTTCATGTCAGAGCAAGTAAGAGCGAAGAATTTCTTATTCTGAATATTTTGTCAATTTTTAATTTTTGAATATTACTTATTATTCCAACTTTAAATATTAAAATACGCAACAAAATTTTAAATTACGTAAAGAAAATAAAATTCGTGAGTCGAGATATATATCGTCATATACATATAAAAAACATTTACAGAATAAAAAAGAAAGAAAAGATCGAGGTTGTCTCGACATGTGTCGCGGATCCTCGTGATCTTTGATCTGCTGCTTGTATTTCATATCTGATAGTTTAATCGAATCAGAACCGGCCGAACGTGATGTTCATTACGAGTTCATGGAATTTTTGTGCGTATATGCCCAATTATCTTTCCCTGTTAACGAATGCAATAAAGCTAAGCCGATTACTTCGATGAAAAGAAATATAAGACACATAAATTATTATGTGCGTATTGCGTGAGAAAAATTGAGAAAATTGTTGTTGAGTGTAATAACTGACGGAAGGATTTAAACAATAAAAAAAAACAGAAGCATTCAGCTGAAAAAAATAAAACGTAATTCAACTCTGTTTTTATTCCTTGAATGAATCATCATAGTTTTTCTGGTTTGTTAAATAGAATAGATTTCTGTTTTACAAATTTGTGAATGTTGCTTGTCAAACTGTCCGACTTTTTGCGAATCCGTAAGAAAGTGAAGAAGAATAGAATATCTGGTGACGATACACGTCGAACGCTCCTAGATTCGTTCATTCATTTCGTGTCATTCAAAAAAGAGTTGCGCAATTCGCAATTTTAAGTACGTCCGTGACCACCTTTCATTTCGAATTGTTAGCGGCAAAGTATGCAAGTTTCCCTCAGTGAATACGAATATCGCGGGTGAATTGTTCGGGTCGTTTGAGAGTTTCAACCATCGCGTTGCGCGCCGAGTTCGTTGAACTTCGAAACTTCACGAGCGGCCGGATTTCACTATCTCACGGGCGAAACGACGTGTGTCGTCATCGCTAAACACGAAATAGCGGAATTACATCCGGATTGTGTTTTTTTACCAAACTGAATTTCCGCAATTCTCTCAGACACTTTTCTCGCAAAAATATCATTTTGACAAGAGATGTGTGCGCGCTGTTGCTTTGTAGATGTATGCAAAAGATTTACAATGATTATATAATGGAAAAATATGCAAGTTGCGAAGGAATGTGATGACAAAAAACTCAATAAAGAAGTACATCGTGTCATATTGTGAATATGCATTTTTCCTAGGAAGCATCGCGACCGTTTTCTCACGTCGCCGTCTCTCTCTTTCTCTCTCTCACTCATTCACTCACTCACTCTCGCGGTTTCTATTTCTGCGACACCTACATCTCTACTAATAAATTGCGCATCCGGAAAAAAACACTCGTTTAAAATCTTATCACCTTATAATTTGACATTTTATTTCAGTATTTGGGCAGCATAGAGGTCGATCAACCCAAAGGCATCGATGTTGTTAAGGAAGCGATCTGTAAACTGAAATTCAATCAACAACTTAAGAAAAGCGAGGGCACGAAAACTCCGAAAGTCGAGCTTACTATAAGCATCGATGGCGTGGCGATACAGGAACCAAAAAAGTTGACCCCCAAGGTTAGTGCAATTCATCGAAGTGTAAAAATACAGTTTTCTATTTATATTTTTTATTTTGCTATGATTAAACCGAAGGTTACTTTTGCAGCGAATTATGCATCAATATCCGCTGCATAGAATCTCCTATTGCGCCGACGACAAAGGAGAGAAAAAGTTTTTCAGCTTCATTGCGAAGGAGGAAGATGCGGAGACACACACATGTTTCGTATTTGTCAGCGATAAACTAGCCGAGGAGATTACGCTTACTATCGGTCAGGCATTTGATCTGGCCTACAGGAGATTTTTGGAAACTTCCGGTAAAGATCTGGAAGCGCAACGACGCTGCATGGTGTTGCAGCAGAAAATAAAGCGACTGGAACACGAGAATAACGTTTATCGGCAACGGCTGCAGGATATTGCGGCTATTAAAGGCTCGGTTGGTAGAAAAAAATAAAACAAATTCCATAAAAAAAAAAAAAATTATTTTAATATAAAATATGCCAAATATAATTTGACAATTTTGTTCAGGCGGATGTATCGACGTATCTCTCGCAACATAATCTTCCCGATATTCTTCACGTACCTGGATCTTCGACGGACTCGTCGCAAGTCAATGGCACGACAAGCAAATCATTAGTGAACACAACAAGCAGCGATACTAATGGGAATACGTCCAATGGGCCGCAGCAACCGCCACCGGTTCCGCCGAGGAGTTTTGAAAAGAGTTTCGACGACGATTTTATGGGGTACAGTTAACATAATTGGGAGTTTTTTTTTTTTTTTTTTTTTTTTTTTTTTTTTTTTTTTCTACATGCAGGAACGAGCCGTCGCCGGCGGCACCGTCGGTTGGCACGAAATTAGAGGGACTCTTGATGGACGAGTTTGATGAAGATGATTTCAATCCAAGGGCTTACGAGACTGCAGCCAACGGCCTTGCCAATTATCAATCTAACAACAATCCTCTTTTTAACGGTCAGCTGTCTTCGGGATCGAATTTCTTTTCTCAATCCAACGGCACGACTAGCTCTCCACCTCTGTGTAAATATCCGTTTTATGAAAATTAATATATATTCTCTTTCACATTACGTTGATAAATTTGATATATCTTTGTTTTAGTGGCTCCACCACCAAAGACAAAAGATTCCAGACGTCAAAACGGACTCAAAGAAGATTTGTTTGGTAGCATTCCTTTTAATCCTGCGCCGACATTGAACATGAAGAACGACTTTAAAGATCCATTTGAAATGGGTGAATTTGGAGCTTCGACCGTGCCGTCCAATCCTAGCCAGCAGGAATTGGAAAACGCTATCGGTTTGCTAGATAAAAGGCTGCTGGAAATGAAGGTAATATATATTTTGTCTAAGAAAAACAAGAAAAAAGAGAAAAGGTAAAATAGAAGAGATATATAGTTTTAACTTATTTTTGCTGTTATGTGTGTAAAAAAACTCGCGACGTAAAATTTTCAGGACGGTTTCAGTAGAGGGCTGTGTATCGGAACTGATGACTTTTCCTTGGAGAGCTTGGACCCACTGCGAAATTAAACTTGATGATAAAAAGAAAAAATACAATTTAAGAACAATCGAACAAAAACTTAAGGTACTCTGAAACGCGGAGTACGAAAGACCAATTATATATAACGGATAGAGCGATTAAAAGATATGTCCGTGTAAAACCAAAATTAGTCAATTAATATCCTCTTATACTCTTATATTTATGATGATGTTTGATATATTTATGATAAATGGAATATATATGAGCGTGTATCCTACTGTATAATCTGCAATATCCGCCGCTTTAGAACTTGTAAGGTCCAACATGAATGACGCGGAAATATATATGTTGTTGTTAATCATGAATTTTAATAAGATGGGATTTTTTAAGGTGATTGGTGGAATGGTAAAGATGTAATACTTTTCACAAAAATCACAAATAAGTAAGGTTCAAATGAAAAGTTATTATATAAATACATATAAATGTATATTTATACAAATTCTAATCACAAAATTTATTTTGACGCATCTATCATATGAGTTTTTGAATCAAATAAAATTCTTGTTCTTGTTGATTCTTTTTAAAGTAAAAAAATGTAAATTATATGGATAATTGTAACATACTTAATCCGCGATGTATATTTTACACTCGGGTTAATAATCTTCATCAAATCAAACTTGCGTTTATCGAAAAGTGAGCTTGTACATGAAGTGATAAAACTAACTTCCGTCACGTAATGTTAGAGATCGTGTTAATAATATTAAAAATGTGTAGTCTATTGAACTTGAACATTCCGCATATCCTCTTTGGTCTGTCGTACATACTTTTATTAGATATCTGTCTCTTAAAAAGACAACGGATATCAGGAAGAAGAAAAAGATTTTGAAATAATAGGAGAACACGAGACGAGTCTAGATGTAGACTTTACAATAATCTCTGTATCTCTCTCTCTATCTTTTATATCATAATTCGATCAACGTAATGCAAAGCGTTAAGTTACGAAAAGTTACGTTTACCGATATATGTAAAAATAAAAGGATTAGTATAATTATGTACATATAAAACTTTAATCTTATTATTGTTGCTATCTTGTTTAAGAATTGTAGTTAAGAGAATATAGGATGTAATCATTACAACTAAAGGTATTGTTTACATTTAATGCACACCTTTCCTATAATCACAATATCCACTTTTGAAGTAAATAAACTTAACCGCGACTATCTTATTGACGCTTTTTACAATTAAAATATTTATAAAAATAAAAACTTATACATATATCACTTTAGGTTATAATTGTTCTGTTATCGACTACTGAATTCTTCAACAAAATTTTGTTCTAAATTCTTTTAAGATTATGTTTTTAAGATCTTTATTCCTTTCTTTTTCACGCCAAATGTAGAAACTAAAAAAGTAACAAGTCGTTAGAGAAAATGTTTATTTTTACATATTGAATAAAAACAAGAGTTAAGAGGTTTTTTTTATTTTTTTAATTCTTTAGATCTAATATATAAACATTATACCTGTTCTTATTATTTTATTCTATGTATATGATAGATTGATGAAACCTTTTTATTTAAACTTAACGCGATTGCGCATGCGACAATCTGTCACGTGATTAGACGGATACGTCGTAGACGGCGCCAGCGACGTGGCTCGACGTGCAGTGCACTGCGTCAGTATTTCGCGAGCTTCTTGTGTGCTCTGTTCGTTTCTCGGTTCGTTGCTCGGTTCTGCTCGAGAGGGAGGGAGCCGCTGCCGCCGCCACTGCAGACGCGAAGTTCGTTGAACGAGAAACGCCGCGAAACAAAAGTGCCTTCTTTTTTCTTATCGCCGCGCACGAGAAGATTTCCCTTTCAGGATGGCGGACGACAATCACGAGAACGGCACTAGCAACGGCGACGTGCCCGAGATCGAGCTGATCATCAAGGTGAGTATGCCACACGCGGCTGAGAATTTGCAAGCGAGGAGATCGAAGAAGAAGGGGAAGACGGAGGAAAAAGGAGGCGATCGTCCCGTGCCACTGCTATGGGCGTGGATAGAGGCTGGTTTCTGTTCATTTCTGCGACAAACGGTCAACGTCAAGAATCTTTACGCCTTTCCTCGACGACGACCGTGAAAATTGACTGTTTGTGGGTGATCAACGAGGAAATAAAAAATTCGGCAGTCGTGTCGTCGTTCGTTCGCGTAGCATCCGCCGGCCGTTTGTCCCGCTCGAATTTTTGTTTTTATTTCGCGTTATATTCGTATCCTACGATTAAATACATTACAAACGCGTATTATCGAGACAGATCGTTTGTTTCTGTTCTTGACGCAAACGACGAGCCTCCCTCGCTCGCGTTCACCAACACGTAATCGCGAATCAAGAGAGCGAGCGCGAACGAGCAACAGACGCGGATATTACGTGCGTGCGTGCGTGCGTGCGTGCGTGCGTTGTCGCTGCTGCTCGCTGAACAAGTTGCCGATACGCTCCTTTCAGCGAGAAAGGGGTTTACTACTTCGACATGTTTTAACATGTGTCGCATACTTTTAAGATCGTATTTAATGTTATATCAAGGGGTGACCGGTTTACCGTCGCTCATTTTAATTACTCGACTCGTAACATCAATCGTTACGTTTTTGTTGTGCGTCGTATCTACGTAAACGCAATAGAAGCTTTTTATGTATCGTTTTTCCGCGCTCTATGTTCGTACTTTGAATCTCTTGTCTCGGGAGATCGCGTCGGTCTCACTTGAGAGAATAATTTAAAGCGACACATTTGTTTGACGACAAATGAGGTATTTATGTCATGAAAAGTATGTACAAATAGATAAGAAAAAAAGCTATTTTTTTCGGAGCACCCAAAACACTATTCACAAATTACTGTTGCAAAACTCATAATGATATTAAATCGGAGTTTTTTTGTCATGTTTTCGCAAATTTATCAGTGATAATGTTAACTCGTTGCTTTGCTTAACTTAAGAATTTTCGAATGTATCTTCTCCGGAACCTTTTTTCCTTGAATTTGATAGCGAAGCATCAACCGCTCTTCGCGGCAGCGTGCGAATACATACACTCTATCTACACACTTCTTTACGCATGGAGTCATCGAGGGCGCCGAGCTGTTCTTCTTTCTCCGGCAATCGTTTGTGTATTCAGCGGGCATTATGCGCGACGGTATCGCGGCAGATGGGACCCGACGAAAAGAGACGCCTCTCTTGCTGCCCCTTTTGACGGGGAAAAGCGACCGAGGCAAAAACTTGTCCGGCTCCGCGGAGTTGATTCCGGTCACCGCGGAAAAATGAAAGGTTCTCGGACTGGTTTTTCGCATTCTTTGTATCTCTGGAATAGTTTTCGGTGTAGGCGGAAATCACGCGGATACTTGATCTAAGAATTAATTGAACCACACCGTCGCATTCTCTGTGCAAATTCCGTTTCTCTATCCTACTCACATTTTTATCTTATCGGTAAACTTTTCGCGATGTTTGAAATTTCTTTTATCGCGATGATCAGAAAAAATGTAGAGAAATTTTTTATACGAACGCAGTATCTTTGTTTTCTCTATCGAGTTGTACTACGTCATCTCTCGAATAGTATGTCTTGATTGTTTCATTTTGTTGCATTGCAAGTTTATCTTTTGTTGCTACTGACATAATAAAATATATAAATCGTATATTAAAAGATATTATTCTTAGGAAATATAAATCTGTTTAATTAAACGCGTTTTTCAAACAAAAAAATGTTAACATTTCAAACAGAGGATAATATAAATATATTGATACAACAAATATTAGTATAGTAATATCCATATATTTTTCATACATATTTTTGAGATAAGATTCTTCTGATCGCGCATGATATTATAATTTCGTGATACTCGTATCGGCACTATAGGTTTTGATTTTGATTAGATAGTAACCGTGTGCGATTTGCGATTGCCGTTATTTTTTTTTTTTTTTGTTAATTGATTCGGTTGCGTTGCGATCACGATCGATTCGTTCCTATTGAAGGTGAGCTCGCAAGAGTTCTCGAAACTTTCTTTTCATTGAGTTTCCAGAGGAAACCAGAAAGTCCTTATGTGGAAACAAGCGATCTCAAATGACCGTTAAAAGAGCTTGAGATTGAACTTTCGGAACGCGCAATTTGATCGCATTTCATTCTTTCTCTTCCCTTCTCTCTCTCTCTCTCTCTCTCTCTCTCTCTCTCTCTCTCCTCCCCCTCTTCCTCTCTTTACGCTTGAAGGGAATTTTTCCCAAAGCGCATTACGCGCGCGCGCGCGAATAAAGCTCCAATCAATCAATCTCTCCCTCTTTCCCTTCCTTTCTTTCGCGAAAATATCTATAATTAAATATAGAGTATTTGTTATTCAAGTAAACATTTACGATTGTTCGTAACTTTCTTTGAATAAAAACAAAATTAATTTTATAAATTACTTTTTTAAAAAAGATCTTTAATATTTATGCCATTAGAGTAATTTAACTTTAAGTACATTTTTTGTTAATTCTTATATTTTTATGCGCAAGAAACAGTAAATAAACAGTAAATAAAACTGTACGCGATTTAAATTTTAATCGGCTCGATTACGCCAAAAAAACGTTTGTTTTCCAACATATGCGTGATCCTATTGTGCAAATGCGCGAGTTTGCCATATCAGTGTAACTTGTCCTCACAAGTGTGTCAATCAGAATATACAAGGAGGTTTTTCAGATAAACTTATCATCTCGATTGGAATATTAGATAAAGCGCACAGGTAGCTGGCGGATCAGATCGGATCATATCGGAGAGAATGTGCCCTTTAGTCTGTGTTTTTTTTTTTTTTTTTTTTTTTTTTTTTTTTTTTTTTTTTTTTTGATGCGATAATATTGAGTAATAATAATTGAAATTGTGATTTCGTAAAATTTCCACGTGAATTCCATTTGATATTTGTAATTAATAAAATTGCTAATATTTACTTGAGAAATATGTTACGTGTAAGTATCTTGTTGTAACTTCAAAGTTCATTATTTTGGTATTTCACAATATTGTACATGCACAATATATCTCTGTGTTGCATGTCTCGATTAGCACACATGTTTATTAAATACAGTAGTAAATATTCAAATTAGTTGAAATTTTGTACCGTCACTCTCTTTGTATCTTGTAATAAAATATCGCACATAGTACAAACGGGAAACGTTTAATTCGTTGCGCTTAACGAGGGCAAGAGAACTACACTGTTGTTGTTTTTAAAATTGAGGTAAAATGTCAGGTAAGAGGCGTGCTTCGGGACGATCTGATCGTGTCGAAATCACTCACACGCGAGAAAATTTAATGGATGAAGCTCATAACCTTGCACTCTTGAGAAAAGCAATCATGCGAGATCTCGCGAATAAGTGTGTCGAACGGGACGAAACGAGGAGCGGCTACCATCGAGGTCCTTCTCGAGATTCTACCGTTAAACAGCGCCTTCCGCTTTCCTCACTCTTCTCTCTTAGCTTTCCCTGCCGACTTCTTGGTAACTTTGTTCCGCAAGTCTATCTATTATACCTGTACAAATGATTCAAAAATTCTTTCATCAAAGATGAAAATACGCGAACTGCATTAAAGTTTTCAAATATATAGCGGTATTTAGTTTATATAATAATTTTATTATCTCGCACTAAATACAAATATCTTTTTTGTCCCATCGTACTTTTTTCTCCTAATGCAGTTGTTTATATACTAAAGTAGAAGAATATCGCATATGCAGCCATCTGCGGCCGCGCCGATCGATTAGAACTAACTTAATCTCCTTTAAGGTCATTACAAACATGTCTAGGTAGAAGTTAGAGACATACATTCGCGGAGAGTGATTCGCGATTGATCTGCGCAAACACGCGACGCGTCCCATTTACAGAAATTGATCTTTGTTTTTGACGACAAAATATGTGTATTGATGTCCTGCAAAACCTCATTCTAATGTTAATTACAACCGGCTTACGCGTGCATAATCTTTTCCAAAGTAATGATATTTTTTTCCGTTTTATTTCTCGATTTCATTCACAAGGAAATATGGCAAATACACAATGAATGGCGTATTGCGGGATTATAACTTGTGCTATATGCGCCGCGTATGTTCGCAGAAGTCACTCGTCGTGTGCATATATTTGCCTATTTGTAACGGTATATATCAACGTGGCAGGTTGCTAACTGCCTTTCAGCATTGAAAGAACGAAAGAAAGCAAAGATTATTATTTTATCGATTACTTTGTATTGTTTATATTCGTACATTTGTGTGTCGACAGAAAAAATTGTAGTTCTGCAGTAAGTAGTTTTAACAAATATGTATTCAACGGTAAATTTGTCATTTTTATATGTTTTATAAACTCATTATACAATATATTTTATAAAACAAAAAAAAACATTTTTAACCACGCAGTCGCGCAGCTATATGCGCATCAAGTTTTCCACAGGTACGGAACAAGGTTGCTCACGATATTATTGCCATTAACAATGCCACTGATGCACGCACCGCTATTACAACCGGTTTATTCTCTTGCCGCTCGATTTTTTTGCCGGTTTTTACGTAATTTTGTCAACTGCTATATAGTCTGTGCAAAACGATGTCACAAAATCGCAATAACGTCAAACCGCACGCGCTCTCGTAACAGATATTAAAACGCGAAGCTTCTCGCACAGAGCCGAGATTCTTCTGTTTCCCCTTTGCCGATAAATTATGCTGAATTCAATTAATCGCTCCGTATCTCTTGATTCACGGTTTATGAAGAAACCGCTTAGCGCGGCCTTCTTCGGCGCTGGAATTCGCTAGCTCGTGCCGTATTCGTTTTATTAGGCGCGATCTGAATCGCGCAATTCGAGCTATTAAAATCAAAACAGATGCAATAAATTACGTCAGTAATTTATATCTCGCGAACAGAATAATCAAATGTCATAATCATCGTCACAACTGCGAGAAGATGCACGTTCCCGTGGTGCAAAACACATATTCACTAACGTCATTTAATCTTCGCGTATACGTATGTATCGAGAGATGCGCCGAGATCGATGCGCGAGACCTGATACCGTGTACCGAATTTTCAAAGCTTTCGTAATAGAGAAAGGAGGTGAGGAACGGCCGCTAAGGTAGAAAGATAGCGGTGTTTGAGGATGGAAGACGTTCCAGTGTCTACGTGACATTTGATCCAGCGTATATTTTAACACGTATATTCGAGATGCTTAATACACGAATGCTGAATTTCCGCGAACTGTGAATATGCTTGAAAAGAAAATTGCTTTATTCGCGTTTGTACTTTTCAAAATTTATATTCAATAATGCTAATTAATTTTTTACAATAACTTAAATTATTCTCTTCATCTCTTTTCAATTTCTCTTTATAATAATAATAATAATAGAAAAAAAAAAAAACAACGTGAAGAATAAATTACACGAATTCTACAAGACGATTAAAATGACAATTCGACTGCGGCAACTGTAACTGTGAAATTGAAGTATTAAAATGAAATCTTTAAAACAACACAAATTATTTAACATATTCAATAACATATGGATTATTTTCTTCTAATAATATCTGCTTATTGCGCGTTTATTCGGAGCAAATGCTTGTTGAATTTATATTTATATCAATATTTATATTTATAGCAATGTTTGTTGAATTTATATTAATGCTTGTTGAATTTATATTTATGAAATAAAAATTTGTAATCAGATGACAGCGCGTAACTTGAGATATAAAAATTAAATTTAAGAATTTCGAGTTAGATGCAACACTAAAAGAAGTAAATAAAACGGAGCAGAATTTTCGAGCTTAATAATTTTCACGTACTGCGATTGTTTATTTGTATAATTTCAGAAATAATGATTAATTATTAACTTCTCTTATAAATATTAATCATAAATAATTAATAAGTATTTATTTCTTTTATTAATAGTAGGACTTACTATAAAATTTTGTTTTCGGATTCGAAAATATCGACAATGGTTCTACAGAACCACAATGATTAAAGCGTCTTTCTTTTTGAGTGTGTTATTTGACACGAGAATTGCAAAAAGTCTGCAAAGAATGTAAAGATCCGCGACTTTGATTTGCGAGAGATGCCGCGGGATCTTCTTCAGGTGAAGAAGTATCCTGTCAACGCGAAGGGGAGATTTCTGCTAAAAGGAACCTTGACTTTCCCACGTTGTGCAACATCCAAAAACGGATCATGCGTCATCGCCGAGAAAGAAATACGGACTGTATACAAGAGCCCCGGCACAGCTGCATGACGCATGAGTCTGTGGTTAAAATGAAACAACGACATCGAGTAGTACTAAACGGCGGTAGTGTAGTAACAAATGATACAAAGACTTTTATCGCAATTGTCTCTTTTCCATCCATCAACGGTTGATTACGTGCTGAAAAGAGCGGCCGATTGTTGCGAACGTTGAAAATTAGAATCAGCTATCGTTGTCCGAGAAAAGGATCTCTGCTGAGATTCGATTTGCTCGAATTACGACAGTATTATCGCGAGTAATCACTGTCGAGGGACTTTCCAAGGAGAGGAGAACAACACACAATTACGTTACACAACGTACGTGAATTATTTAGCTTCCAATGGTCTGAGGAAGGATCAAAGTATCGAGAGCGGAATGGAATGTCATGTCAGAGCGAAAGAGAGATATTCTCTCGCGTACAATTGTTTATTCGATGCGCTATTAGACACGGTGTTGTTTCACAAGTTATAATCTTTTCGTGCAGATAAAGGGCAAACATGAAAGTGCAAATTAGATTAAACGAGAAAAGCGACATTTAGTTGATTGAAATACAAATTTATGTTAAAGACACGAACACTCTTGTCGATCAAAGTGCAGATTTGTTCGGTAAGAATATTGTAAAAAAGAAAAGAAAAAAACAAAACTGAGTTGTAGCGTTAAAAATATCACGATGTTTTGAACCGGGAATACGACTCATTTGTGAAAAAAAAAAAGAGAATTTTAATCCACGGATTGCGTAAAATTTTTCAAGAATGGCCGTGAGCGCGAAGAGTAGAACGCGTCGGAGAGCAATGAATAAATAAACCGTGACATCGAGGAAACGAGAGCGGAGCTGCTCTAGTGAGTAGTTTGATACTCTCGATTTGGCCGATCGAGCGAGAGATTCATCGGGCTTTTTGAATAACGGGCTTGTAAGTTTGGTCGTGCCGCGCAACGAGTACAAGAGGAGATTCACACGTTTCGTCACGCCGTTGTTGGATGGAACGTTGGACTCATGCATTCGAGCTACATATATACGTACGAAGCGTGCGATGACATCAGCGCTTCGCTGAGTCTCTTATCGTCTTTAGATACAGACGGGATAATCAAATCCAAGATACGTGGAAAATTAACATGCTGGCTCTGACCTACGTCGAACTGCAAAACACGCCTCTTTTTGAAACATTATAAAAAAAACCCTGTAATAACAAACCTTATAATTACAAGAAATAAAGAACAATAAAATTTTACAAATATTTATTTTATTTTACGTGTCACAAAAATATTTTTGTATTAACTTGTTATTGAAATATATTTTAGTAGCTCTTTTTAGTATCTTTTTTCCTCTACTCTATATAATACATCACAAAATGTGTCTAACATGTATTTAACATAAAGCAAATATTATTTTAGGCGTCGACGATTGACGGCCGTCGAAAAGGTGCTTGTCTTTTCTGCCAGGAGTACTTCATGGATCTATATTTGCTAGCGGAGTTGAAGACCATATCCTTGAAAGTGACCACCGTAGACATGCAGAAACCGCCGCCTGATTTTCGTACCAATTTCCAGGCTACACCACCGCCTATTCTGATCGACAACGGCGATGCAATACTGGAAAACGAAAAGATCGAACGACACATCATGAAAAATATCCCCGGCGGACATAATCTGTTTGTACAGGATAAAGAAGTAGCCACTCTTGTGGAGAACTTGTTCAGCGTGAGTATCGATTAATCCGGTTGAAAGTGAAATTAAGTAGACTGATTATATATACATATATTGGCAAGACAAGAAACTACCTGGTGTGTTGTTATGTTCATTGCAGAAACTTAAGCTGTTGCTGCTAAACGCGAAAGACAAGGACAAGGATCCCAAAACCTCGTCACTGATGGCGCATCTGCGCAAGATCGACGAGCACTTAGGCCGCAAAGGAACGCGCTTCCTCACCGGCGACACCATGTGCTGCTTTGACTGCGAACTGATGCCGCGGTTGCAGCACATTAGGGTGGCCGGCAAGTACTTCGCCGATTTTGAAATACCGGAGACTCTGGTCCACTTGTGGCGGTATATGCACCATATGTACAGGCTCGATGCTTTCTTACAGAGCTGCCCGGCCGATCAGGACATTATTAATCACTACAAACTGCAACAGGTGAGATGTAAATTGCTTGCGAGTTGTCGTTTTAAATTGAATAATTAGTGCCTCGCAACCGTTATTGCAGAGTATGAAGATGAAGAAACACGAGGAGCTGGAGACGCCGACCTTCACCACTAGTATCCCGATCGAGGTCAATGATGATTAAGAGATGGACCTTCTTCGTCGAGTCCACGTGATCGCGTGACTTCGATTAGATATCGAAATCGGCCTAAGGCAAATCACCGCGACAGAGTTTTAATGGCGTGCATTTTGTAATTTAATATTTACCGTTAATATTGAAAATACAACGCAGGGAATCGATTTGTTGAAACTCCCGTCTTTTTAGCTGCCAGCTCGTGCCGTTGACGCGTCACTAGTTCATTATCTTCTGCTACGCAAATCATTGCTGAATCGTTGTCCAATCCCTTTCTCGAGGGATCAAGTCAGGTGTAAACAGATTAGCTTTTTTACTGCAATCGACGCGAAAACGTGTAAGTGCATTAGAACTTTCGAAGAAAGTCTTAACATTCTAGATTCTATCGATATTTTCTCCATTTTTCATTTTCTTCTTTCTCTTTGTTATTTTTTTCCTTTACTACGTATGTTACGCGTAGTTTTTGACCTGAGTAGTTTAGCAGATTTTAATTTGCTATATATAGTTGTTAATTCAAAAGTTAAGTTTATATCAGAAGAATCATTGTCCTTCGATGACGAAGATCATGCGAAACTAACATTGAAAATGCAAAAGAAACGTATGCTTTTGAATCAAATTGGTGCCATTGCAATTTTAATAAAAATAATTTCTTTAATTAAAAACATGTTTTCCTACATATTTTTGTTTTACGTAAAAGTAATGAAATAAAACGTTTAATAAAATATTTCGATATTAAGCTTTAACTTATATGCTTAAAACTTGTTATGTAAATGTTGTTTTAAATGGAAGATTTATTTTTCTTATTGTCATTATATATATATATATCTCACAATCTCTAAAGAAACTTGAGAATATTACTTGAGATATTTGTATCAATAGAGAAAATAGAATTCTAAATCATAAATATGTTTTTAACGTGTTTTTATGTTCTTAAATATGATTTGCACAATAAATATCAATACGTAGAAAAAATTAAAACAAAAAATTAGTCATATCTCTGAAGTGAGAAAGGAGTAGATATGAATAATTCAGAAAAAAAGCTTACGTTTCTTTTTAATTCTGCAGTAGAATGCAGTGTATTTTGTTATTCCACACTGTTAGCACTTTTATCTACTTTTTATTTACAAATTGGATAAAACGGAGAACAAGTATTATGAACATGGTCTCAAAAATGTATGCCAACTTTATATTGAAACCATTTAAACATTTAAAAAATAGCAGCGTTTTGAAAAAAAGTAATTTACCTATTTCACTAAAGAGATAAAATCTCTTGTTCGTAGAAATCACATCAACAAGCAATTATCTACACGCAAATATTCCGCATTAATTCTATTGTAATAATAATATTACTATTATATTATTATATTAATTTTGGTTTATATATTCGTAGGAATTAATATACCAGTTTACAATAACAGCATTCCGTATTATTTGTCCCAGGAAAAATATAAATATAATATATTTCAGTATTTTATGTTGTTCACATGTTGTAATGTAATCTAAATTATAAATATAAATTTTTTATTATTACGTGTAATACATATGCATGTTAATGAGTATTTTAAAGAGATAAGATTTCATCTGTGTTCAGTAAAATAAGAAAATCAAATGTAAGTGCAAACTTAAAAACTAGTCAAAAATCAAACACATTGGTTTTCTCTGATTTTGTTTTTGAAATTTTTTTTTTTTTAGCGTACATATTCGCAAAAGATAACGAGATTCAATCGAGAAAACAATCTCTCAACAGGCGCAAAACCAAGCGCGAAAAAGAAGATGATATTGGCGCGCCGGTGTCGCACATGCTCCGAAATAGCACGCGGCGACCCGTCTTCTTCGTATCTCGTGTCTGCCGACGAATATGACGCGTTTTCCATTCATAAATAGGATGGCACTTGTCCACACGGCAGCCATCTTGACTACGCGATCGCGCGAATATTCGAGTTCGAGCTACATATTGCCTATGAACGTGATTAATTTTAGTAAAAATCGACGCGATATTATTATACTGCACGTAAACGCCGCTCGTCGCGCCAGATTCGCGATTGTCGCGAACTAAACGCAACGCGCCGGACGGAAGTCGCGGCGAGCGGCGCGGTGGTCGGTACGCAGCGCACAGCTGATCAGTGGTCTCGATAGAAGGTAGTTGCATAGTTCGTTGTTTCTTGGTCGTTTCTCGGTACAGCCCGATCGTGTAGAGACAAAGTGCGCAAGAAAAAAAAGAGGAAATAGGAGAGAGAGAGAGACAAATAAACCGAGCGAAACAATCGAACCGGAAGGACACCGCTCGTGTCGCGTGGTGACAGGTGAAAGACTGAAGCGATAGCAAAGAAAAAGTTCCGGGTAGCAGAAACGATAAATTGCGCGCGCGGATAGAGAAATTCTTGACAAGCGACAACTGGAGTATGTGTTCCATTGGTGCTTTCCTCTTGTAACGCGTTGACGAGGTAGAAGTGTTCGCGAGAAGTTGGCGGAAGAGAAGGAGAAAGCTGTACAACAGCGTCGCAGCAACTCGCACGTCGGACGTTTCCAATGGTTGCCGTCCGGTGAGTTGAAATCGCTTGTTGCTAAACAACTTTGAGTCTAAAAGCGGACGCTTTGACACCGATTGTTTGTAGCAATTGTGTGATTAACGTGATGTCAGGGACAAACGTTGACGGCGTCGTTCTAATCGCGTTTCTCATCGCATCAAGGAAACGAGTGCGTGGAGCGCGCATTTTTTTTCGTGGCGATAGGCACTACAAGGCGGAACAAAAATATACCTGCGCGGTGGAATGCATCGGATAGATAAAAGTTGCAACAATAATGCTCCTTTCGTAAACTCGGTTTTGTTAATGTCTTCAAGCACGGTATAAATCATAAATCTTGCTAATTCGAAACAATCGAAACGATTGGCGCACAATTAGATCTATGTTTTCAGTTTCTGTATTTTTCTTGAGTTGCTTTCTTTCCATTTTTTTTTTTTATTTCGTTGTAGAGATTATAGACTGTTTTATTTCGAGAATCTCTAGAAAGTGCAGATTGTAATGCACTTGTATATAAAAGGAGCGACACCGAACAAATAGAATTGTCTTTTAATGTTCGCTGCTCGCAAAAAAATTTTAGAGTTCGTAGTTGGCGTCATATGTTGATCTTGCGTGATTAAAGATAACGTAGTATAATAATTTATCAACATTTACTCGATTTACCGATCCAACTATCACATGTGCATCAGGTGCACGCGTGTTATAAAAACATAACCTGTTACGAAACAAGCGTAAAGAAGTGGATTTCTTTCAATGCAGCACATCATTTGATTGATAATAGTTTTGGCTTCTTTTTTGTTTTTGTTTTTGTTTTTTTTTTTTTGTTTTATGTTACAAAATATTTTTATTTGTAAGATATAAAATTGTTTGAGCAATAATAATATAAGATGCAATATTTATTCTTCAATTTCTTCTGCTGTACAGATGAGAGATTTCATCATGTGGTTGCAAATTTATTTTTTTTTTTTTTTTTTTTCATTAAAGAGAGAGAAAAAGAAATAAATGAGAGAAATCCACTCGTGCAACAATGTGATTTCAATTTGTATCGCTGCATCATCAATTTAATATCCCGCCATAAAACAAATGTATTGCGTGCTTATCATAAGCTCGTAGCCAAAAGTTGCATTTTTCTATCTTGTTGCGTTTATTTAAAATTTATTTACCGTTGAAATACATGTTAGAAAAAAAAAACGACGTTTAGCGAGACCAGGTGCTTGTTTCCTGCAATTGAGATATCCTCAACAGTGCTGATTGATACGTCGCCGTCGAAGTTTATACTAGATAGATTCGATTGGAAATAAAAAACTAAGTACATGTGAATTTTTCAACACTCAATATAAATATTGGCGTAAGAATACCGTCGAAATATTGAGCACATGATGAATAAGAATTTCTATTAAAGCTAGAATTTTTATATTCAATAATGTTTTCTAAAAACATGTTAATATTAATAATATAAAATAGTAAAAGAAAAATGTAATTTTCAAGAAACTAGTTGCATTTAAGTTACATTGACTCGAGCTGCCTTTTATAATCTACTATCAATTTCTCTAATATTCACGATTTCTATAAATCTCTAGATTAAATTATCAGAAGATCATTTTCAATAAACTTAACTGTCGTACGCTCTTCACGTTACCGCATTTTGATTTAATCACATCATTTACATGAACATGCACAATTTAAACACATTTTACGAAAATCTTAAGTTTCCTCGACATAAAAAAAATTTTGATTGATCGAAAAAAACTCATACTAAAACATTTAAGGAAATTCGATTTTGAAATACAATTTTTATTTGTTATTGTTATCTTGTTCTCTGTATTCAGAACTTCTTAACACGATTAAAATAACCGTGTTACACCGTACCTTTTTAAAAACCCGTATGTGGACGCTTTGCGCGTATTTTTGCAGATTTCTTTCGCCGGAGAGAAAAAGTATGATATTTTATTTTCAGTATAGGTGACGTTTATTTTAGCCGCACGGCCGCGACTTATCGTACGCGGCTCTGCTTAACGTTAACGGTGCGTCCATCGTCAATTATTATTCTTGGTTCCTTATTTTCGTCTGGTGGCCGACTTGACGCCCCCGACGTACGTTAAACTCTCTGCGACATGGATTACTTGTTGTCGCTTTAGACTTTTACGAGACGGGCCGAGATGCGTCGAAGAAGAGAGAAGTGTTTACAAAAAACAGTCGCACCGATCTGTAACTTTTGCACAAAACGGTTTTGCATTTTTTATTTTTTTATATAGAAACATTTGAAGACACGCGATTTTAGAGTAAATTTTTTTTTTATGATAATTGACTCAGCAATTTGCCATTTACAACTTATGATGTTTATCGTTTGTGTACTGTAATGAGAGTTTATAATTAATTGTCCGCAGAATCGAAGCAACAGGTGTTGAAAAACCAAATGCTCAGTAATGAAACACTCAATTCTCATCGTGAAATTCATGCCGATAAAAAGTGATCGTAGGAAATTGCTAGAAAAATCTCTCTTGCTTTCTTCGCGTGGAAAAATATGTGGAATTGGATAAAAACAATTCTTTCGTGTGTTTTTTTGCTCTTGTGCGTGAGATTATCTCGTCTCGTCTCGTCTCGTCTCGTCTCGTCTCATCTCGTCTCGTCTTGACGAGAAAAGCGGTAGATTTTCAACGGCGCTTAAGAATAATTCGGCGTGTAAGAGATAAAAGAGAAGGGTAAAAATTCATCGCTTTTCCTCGTGTTTCTACACGAGGCCAGACGAAAACAGCCGCGGCGTTCGCATATATGTGTCTCTTGAGTATTTCATGACACAAATATCTTCTTGGCACCCTGGAATTCCGCTTTTCCTTTTTTGCTTGTCCCGACGCGTTTTCGTTCTCTCTACTTAAATCGTTACAAAGGTGTCCCTTCAAACTTTCAACTTCTTTTTTTTTGTATTGATAAGGAATCAAAAGGATAATATTTTCATGTTCTCTTTTTTGGAATATATTTTCTTCTTTTGTTTTTAATTAAATTTTATGTTTTAATTAATTCAATATTCATCAAGAAACACGACAAGTAGACACTTCGTTCTACGCCACTGAAAAAGTGTCTTTGGCACAAGTTGGATTGGTTTATCCGGTTGGTTGTGCGCGACCAGGGCCGAAACGAATTCACGCGGCCACCATCTTCGATTCTGCCTACTCGCATTTATTTGCATTTCACTTATTTATGCGTATAGCGACTTGTTTTCGAAAATTTGAGGAAAATGAATAACTTGCCAAAGATCGTTACGAAGAAGAAGTGCAAGCGAACCTACAGTAATGATAAATGATCAAAAGCGAGAGATGTGAGAAACGTGTTAGAAAAAAATTTCATTAAGAAAGGAAGACGAAATTATGTTATTTATAATATCGCATCTTGATTATTTTTTTCATCCTAATGAACTTGAATCTATTTTTAATAGATACGAACTTTTTTCTTCGTTTCTCCAGAGAAGTGAAAAAACCTACAATTTTCTAGAAATTTGTTTCTGTCTCTCTCCTTGTCATTGTGTTACGCGTGTCATCGAAGTCATCGAAAGTCTCTTTGCCATTTTTGCACTCTCATCTGCTTTTCACTCGACGAGTTGCCGTCGTTCGAGATCTCGCTTTGCGTTCCCGACAAAGAACGTCGTTTGATCTGGATGTGACCCAACTCGCTTCATCCAATGAATTACAAAATATCCAAGTTTTTGGGAAGTCTTCCGGATCGCGCGAGCTTGTTATTACGCAATCTTAACTTTTCTCGGCCATCTTTTTAGTATCGCACTTTTCGTACGTGATCATTTTACGAGAGACAATGAAACGGACATCTGTCGAGCTAATTGTCGTAGTTTGAATTGAAGAGGTACTGGCAAGAAAGATTTGTGGTCATTCTTTCGTGTATTCTTTCGGGTCGGACAAACCAAGAAATTTAAACGATAAATCTATGTGGCACTCGCAGGTAGGCCCTGCCAGGAGGATGGGGCCCCACGATGGGGGAGTGTCACTGCTCTAACATCACTATTATGCAGCTGTTCCACGAGCTGAAGCAGCAGTTCCCCGCACTCCCTGATCACGTCGTCTCCCAGTGCATCGCCCAGGTATACTGGTGGCCTTTGTCCGTCTCAGGAGTGTGTTCCCCGCTCCCTCATTAAATTTCTACGAAGGCACGATCCAAAACTCTCTAGAGACTCGTTAGACTAACTAGTCATCGTCTGCCTGTAATTGCCGCAATAACGATTAACCGTCAGCCTGACTATGTCATGATTGAATACGAGTTTGAATACAGTCATGTCTTCTCTCCTCGCCTGTTGTCATGCATCGCTGAACCAATTGCACGAGCGTGGAACCTGTGTGTACCTGTTGTTTAAGTATAGTTGTAGCCTGTTCTGGAACCTTTGGATATAGAAATGTTGAAAATTCAGAAGTTATTTTGTGCCAGAATTTTAAATGTCAATAAAGATTTTAAAAGAGGTTTATAAGAGAAAACCTATAATTATATCCGATGGTTCTGGAACACACATTGTGTACATATAAACTGTCTTTCCGATGTGTAACAATATTGACGGATACGAGAAATCGCACGGCGAGTAATTATATACGAGCGAGCGCATTTCTCTTCGAAAGAAACGCGGAAATCTCGAGCATCTCCGGAAAAATCAACGTCGGAAAAAAACGACGGCTGCTGATCCAGGTACATGTGCGTTGCAGAACAGTCACGACCGGGAGACATGCGCGAGAAGCCTGCGGGCCACTCAAGAGTCCCGTCCGTCGCCGGGCGCATTTCCGCCACCGGCGCCTTGCATCGGGATGCAGCAACCACCACCGCCGTATCAGCAACGAGAGCAACAGCGCGTGTTGCAGCATTGCTGCGCGATGAACCAACAGCCGCAGCTGCTGTGCAACCAACGCGTTGCCGCTGCAGCAGCGAGTCGTCCTCACCGACCGGCGTCGCTGGACATTGGGATGACGCAACGTTGTCCACCGATAAATTGCACTCGCGCTGCCGTTACTGTCGCCGCGACTCCCGCGAGCGGCGTCGTTACCCCTTCGTCCGCGCCAGCTGTCTGCACGTCAAGCGGTTTCTTCGACGATGCTTACATCAGCAACAGCAACAGCAGTAATGTGCCATCCGGTTTCGAGCTCAACGTCAACGTCGCTTGTAGTCCCGCCGGCAATCGCGGTACGGAAGACGGAAGACGTGCGGCTGGATTTGATGCTCCGCTCTTGCATACTTAACGCCGAGAAAAAATTTTAAATTGTTAAAAATGACAATAATAATAATATAAAACAAAACAAGATTCCCAAACAAATTTAGATTTTTGTGATTAAAATTGCGCAAAATAAATAATATAACACTAGGGGCGTTAAATATGCGACACGATGAAGCAGCATGTACTCAAGGATTAGATAACGATGGTATCGAGTCAAAAGGGATCATGATGCGTAATGAAAATATTTGTGTCTTATGATAGCCGTAGAAGAAGAGACATAGGATATCTACATCAAGAATGATACAGGAAGTAAACTTGTTTCAACAATACAACGCGTTCTTCTTAGAAAGCAATATTGTTGCGACGTACACTTCGTTATTATTACTGCGACTAAATAGCAGAGATTATAATTTTCATTAATCGCACTAAACCACGTCTTCGAGAACACAATTCCGAAGTTATTCTACAGATAGATTATTAGTTGAAGAGTAAAAATTACCAATCGACTTCTTTTGATTTTAACCATCGCTTTCATGTATAATTAAACGTATAAAACTGACAAAGAATTAAGACAATTTTCTAACTGTAACGCGCGTTAACGTCAACAGATTTTCGAACAGTACCAACAATCGGTGCCTGTAAACGAAGCGACCTTGTCGTCGTGCCACGACCTCATTACGTCGAACCGTTGTTAGCCATCGGAAAGCCCACCGGAGCGCAGATCGATCACACGCGAAGTTACACCTCGGTAAGCCTGACTCTTAGACCGCCGTCGTCCGAGCCGCAACCGCCGATCGATATCAGGTCGGAAGGGTCGAGTCTGACTTATTCGACCTCGTCCTTGGATCCGCGCGGCTTCCAGAGCCGTTTGCAAATCAGCATAGGGCCCGGTAATGTTGGTAGCATAGCAGCCGCAAGAATCAGACCACCGATGACCAATCTATTGCCAACTCAAACCAGTCCGCAACGGCCACCTGGTATGTTTTTCGTTTTAAAATAAAAATCGAGATAAATTTAAAAATTGTATTGCAGAGAAGAAAATTTATGTATTTATTTATAGGTAAGGCGCGCGCGCGACGATACAAAGAATATTTAATATTTTCGTAAAGACTACCATGATGTATATTCTGTGAAGAGTTTTTTTAAAATATCTTCAAACAAATGTTTGTTCGACCAATTTTAACTTCAATTTTAAGAGTTTTGTCGGAGAATCTATTATTAAACTTAACGACTGAGCATTTTCAAATAGCGTCTTTTTCCATCAGGACTTCCACCAGGACCGCCGAGCCAATTGCCAAGGCCTACGACGACGATGAGCGCACCGACGACACCTTCCGTACCGCCGACAACGAACATCGTCCCAACATGCAGTCTCCCGACGACGCCTTCCGGTCTCGCCAAGAGCAACACGCCTCCCTCCAGCTCGGTTGGTGAACAGACCGCTTCCGATCAGAACCGATCGCCGTTGAGCCAAGGTAATAGTCGAGTCACGTGTAAAAGAAAGAGAGAGTTATACAAGAAGCGCACGCGCGTTTTTACAAGTCCCACCGCGTTAATAACGTTGCAGAATAGCACGCGCACGTGTATATTTACCTGGAAGTCACTCGGTCGCACGTACTACGCCTACGCGTGCAACGCCGAGAACGATATTTACGCATTCCTGACCCCACGCTTCGGGCTATACATAGCCGCACGCCGTCGCGGTTACAAACTACGCGGACCACCTGATCCGGTTTTTCTGACCGCGAGAATCCGCGGCGCGTTTATTGACGCGTTTCCTGGACGCCGTTACATTAAATAATATACATACCGTGCTTCTCTTTTTTTCATGACCATAAAGCATAAAATTGCAAATATGTCATCTTTGATGATGTGTGATGAAAAAACTTTATATCTGGTCGATGTTGTTAACGTTGATTGATAAAAACAAACTCGTAACACAAGACGAGGCGTCTATATATAATATGATAAAATTAACGAATCGACGGACAATGTCATCACTCAAGAGCATTACTCGCAACGGAATAGAAAGTCGTAAACTTTGCGGTTTTTCTGAGACCTGCTTTTTTCTCGCGTATGGATAAAAATTGTCGTTGGAATTTTTAGTGGCGGAGCATCAAAGGAAGCTGGTCGCAGAGCAACTGGCTAGAAAGGAGAGACTCGCCAGGGAGTTAAAAGCTGAGAAGAGACGACTCGAAGCGATAAAAAAGGAAGTGCAGGCGCTTTCTCGACCAAAGAATCTTTATTCTCCAGAAGTACGTCTTATAATCGCGAAGAAACACAATATTCTGCTCCTTAACATGTATATCTTATTGCATAATTTTACAGGAACAAAGAAAAAAGCTGAAGAGTGAGATATACATGCTGCAAGTTGAATGTGAGAGACTTGCCGTTGAGGTAGATCAGTGGTCGGACCGGCCAGGTATCTTTTTTCTAGATATTTTAGTTTTTTAAGTAATTTATTTTCCGCTTGTGATGTTATAAAGTAGCCAGTTGAAGCAGCCGTCGTGCTTTTAGTACCACTGGGCGAGACCAACGAGGAATTTTATCAGGGCATTTATACCGAACAGTCGTTGTCGACAAGACCGCTGAATCCGCAACCGCCACCCTTGCCGAGTCGGCCGCCAGCTTGGCGAACGGATCAGCCAACAACGAGCGAAAACAATCAGGAGGAGCGCGATGGGCCGTCGTGGGTCTGTAGCATGTGCACTTTCGACAATCATCCGTTGATGAACAAGTGCGAAGAATGTGACATGCCGAGACTGTTGAATTCTGGCGGCACAGGTACAACCGGATCGTCAGCACCGATACCGTCAACCTTGCCGTCGTCCTCGTCTTCGACAACGACGGCGGCACCGGTGTTAAATTGTGTTTCGAATCTTCTCCCGTCGTGAATGCAACGTGAACTTTTTTCCAGTCATCTGGAATATAATTGCTCTTGCCTGACTGCATGCTATAACTGACTTGTGATATCGCGGGAAACGCTTGACAATTACAATTCAACGATTCGTGACTTTAATCAATTGGACATTTGACGTCACTTTGATGCGATGCAATGAATACGATATTTTGTTCTACTTATATTGCTAAGAAACTTTTAACCGAGTGTGCGAGAGTGTTAAACTGTCGTAGAAAATAATGTACCTAATTATGATTATAATCGTACTGTTAGCATAACTGAAAACAGAGCTTGGAAAGTTTTGTTTTCACACTTGTTAAAAATGCGTGTGCAGTTGTTGATTTTAATATATCACATAACACATTAATGTTCTGTTTCTGTGTTATAGTTCGTTCATATATGTACATTACTATGCTCGTAAAATTTTTGATAACGCTTATTTCAAAAAAATTTTAATCAAAGGTAAGAATAGGAATATCTTATGTTTCATAAGAATTATACTTTTTAAATTAATAATAATTTGCTTAATTTTTCAACAATTTGTTTCTTTTTTTTTTCAGGTGAAACACAAGATATACATATACGAGTAACGCATCATCATAATTTTTCGCCAAGACGTGAGTATACTTTATGATGTTTATTTACATGAGATTATTGTGCACATTGTACAGATCAAGAAATTACTTGATATTTTGTTATTTATTATGAAAGCATATTATTTTTTTCAGATACAGTACACAGTTGGGTTGTATGATGTGAACTGAACTAGAAATTTTTAAAAAGAACTGTATATATATACACACATACACACGCATATATATAATTTAAATTAAATAAAAAAAGATTGTGTTGTAGAGATTATAAGCAACTGTAATGGAACACATTAATATAACAATTTATTTTTTTTTTTTTTTATTTACGATTGATGTTGGCGCCTGATTAGAATCGTTAAAACTTTGCTGCGAAGTCTGTGTTTTTTTTAGTAAATACTGTGTCTAATCAGATTTTTCCGAAGAAATTTCGACATTTAGTTTCACATACAACAACAATAAATGCATCATTGATAATAATTTCATGAAAGATATATTTGATTAAATGCTATAGAAAATTTACTTCAAATTTACTTATATAAAAATTAATAACGTATAATACAAAAGTATTTATAATAAGTACAGCAACACTCCCCCATTATATAGCCGTACCTCTTTCCAAGTTGAGCTTCGTCTCACGAGTATATTCGCCGTAGAATCTCTCTAATTTCTGATTAAACCTAGCATTACGCTCGTTAATGTAGTCGATATCGGCGTCGTCATTATGCATTCTGCGTCTGCTGTACTTCTCCCTTTTTGCGATTCTATGGACAGAAGGTAAGTACATCGTGAGTCATTGAAAATTAGCACAATTATGTCACAAGTTTTAACATAACGTACTGTTTCTCCAGATCTGTAACCATTTTGTCTATCGCATCCTTTTTGTCTTCATGCAAGCCATGAAGAATTGTGTTTCGGTCTCCGTAAAAGGCAGGTCCCAATTTCTGTTTTGCTTCCTCATAAGCTTCCATATTTGGTTTAATGTTTTTCACTAAACGGTTGTGTGAACGTATCGCTGCTTGTTCGTAATCAGAAAAACCCGGATCTGGATTTTGTTTGCTTTTCTTTTTTCTGGCTATTCTTTCTGCTTCTGTGGCGTCAATATTCAGTAACTTCTTCCGATCATAATCTTCACCCTGAACAAAACAACAAGTTAAATAATAACGAGTAATTTACTGCATTTAAATTTTACAAAGTGTAGGATAATGAATCTTTATACCTTGGCTTCTGCTTCTTTTCTAGCAGCTTCATCTTGCATTATCCACTCAGCCTGTCTCTTGCGAGATTCCCAATTGGAAGGCAATTTATTCCTTTTATCCTCCTCCACAACTTCCTTGTGATTTTGCATTCTGGCCTCATTCTGTGAGAGCATAATATAGAATGTGTGTTTTTAATTGCTCAAATTTCGAAACAATAAGATTATAAAACTTTACAAAAAAATGTTTCTCACAAGTTAGCTTAGGCTTAGGTTAATTGCAAAAAATGCTTACTCTTTTAACATGAAGATCTCTGAGTCGTTTCATTCTTTCTTCATATTTTGTCTTGATGAATTGTGCGGACGACGTGCTCGATGCAGCGTCATCCATTTTCAATAAATTTATGATTACACCACCGTACACTACGTTATAATTATTTACCACTAAAGAGCAAACAAAATGGTGGAAGTAGAAAGTACACACGAAAACGCCATCTATAGCTGTATAAAACTACATATGTATATATCCACGTACATATTCACTGTCGATAGAAATATTATTTTATCTGACCATCTGTTGATGAAGTCAACTTCTTAATCGATCACTAGTTTTTATCTTCCGAGCTCATTGAATGCTTTCTCCATCACATTATCGACGTGATCACAATTACTAGCATTTTTGATACTGATCGGTTTTGCTCCGGTTGCAGTGATTATATCTTCTCGGCCTTCGGTGAATCTCTCCATTCGTCGATGTTTACAAAACGTTCAGTTTGTAGGTACCACTGTGTGTGTGTGTGATCCAAGCTCTGATCAACCACCATATATATATTAACTTTGTATTGCCAGCTTACCCCTTACTCACAAAATCGTGAAGTGAGGTGCGATTTGTTGCGCACGGTAGCGGCTATTTCCCCTTCTTCCTTTTTTTTTCACCTCACTCCATTCTCCCTCCATATCCTCTTTCCTCTTTCCATTTCTTTCACTCATTCTCTCTCTCTCTCTCTCTCTCTTTTTACTTTGTTCTACTTTATTCTACTTTCTGCAGGCGTTTCGGGATTCATATGAGTAGGATGCAGACGTATACGAGTGTAACGCGGTATCCATGTGCAAGATAGTGCACTAGGACAGAGCGAGATCAGCTGGATAAAGTTGTGTGAGCAAGAGGAGCAATCACAGACGAAAAAGGCGCGCGCGCGCGCGCGCGTGCGACGTCACGTCGCGCGAGAGGGCTGAGCTTGACGACGCGCGAAGTGAGAGCGAACGGCGTGCGTGAGGTGGCTGAAGTAAAGCGCGGCAATGGAGACCCTCGAATCGAGTCGCGTGTGCCGCCTCTGCGGCCAGCATTCCGGTATTTCCATCAATATCTTCGACGAGAAAGAGAACCATGTCAGGAAAATCAACGCCGTGCTGCCCATCATGGTATGTTGCATCGCCTCTCTGTGTGCTTGTGTGTCTCTCTCCTCTCTCTCCTTCTCTCTCTCTCTCTATATATATATATATCTATATCTTTCTCTCTCTGCACTGCTGCTTGATTCCGTTCGAACATTCGCTCGCACATTGGTACCTCCCTTTTCTTCCCTTCCTCTTTCTTTCCTATTCACTTTTGTGATTCTCTCTTTAGGGGTATGCGTGACTCGCGTGCCTGCTGATGTGCCTATGTGTGTGTATCTTCGTCGTCCTTGCACAACGGTGCAATCACTTGTTAGGTCAACCCTCCTGATCAACTTGCAGTGTGATGTGGTGTTCAGATCTTCGATTCACAAACATCGTTTTTTTTTCTATTAGAAAATGTATATCCTAATATACAAATGTATATCCCTAATATACATAGCGAGAAGGATCACGAGTTTTTTCACTTACCAATTTCGTCGATTTGTAGAACGGAGCTACACGAATTTCAGAGAGAGACGCACATGCGTGCTTTCTTGTGCGAATGGGGCACGTCTAATCGCCCCTGTGACGAAAAAATATATTAAGTTTTTATTTTCTTGAAAATATAGTTTAAATCCAGAATTTTTCAAAATCGCTTTTATGCGCTTTCAGTGTTATAGATAACATTGTTTTCAAAAGAAAAGCAAATCGAGACGTTTTTGAGATAAGATATCTTCGAGTTTGTCAGGTGATTTGACATTTAGTTCTAGATTTTACGTATATTGTAAGAAAAAAAATTAACGTATCAAAGTCGATTAAAAGTCAATTTCTACTTAGAAATTTGCACAACACATAATTGTCAGACTTTGTCAATACTTGTTTGATTACGCATTTTGACTTGATAGGTTATTAAGAGTGCGCATTAATATTTTATGTGTCGTAAGAAAGGATTTAATATTATTATGGAATAAAGTAAGATAAAATTTGTTTCCAAAAATTAAATTGTAAAGTATAAGTAAAAAAGATAAAGTTATATCGAGAATCTTTCTTTAATTACGTAACGTTTTGATGCTTCGTTTTGCAAGTAGTTAGCATCTAATTATGACATTGTCATTACAATGTAAATGAACGGAAGTTTCTGTTCTTGCAACATCACATTCACGCTCACTCGATTATTCCGTTTCCCTTTCCGAATGTTGTAGAAGTACCTAGTTGAGAATTT
>QVOB01000471.1:0-19210 GCA_014839585.1 Pseudomyrmex concolor | reverse complement strand
AGAGAGAGAGAGAGTGAACATTATGCTGCGCGCGATATGAATAAACCGATATATTGCGCGATAATTTGAAACTGGCACATACACGCAACAAAGTTAAATTATCAATAATACTCCACGTAAGCACACTGAAACAACAAGTTAAATAACGATAATCGTTAGCAAGCCTGAAAATACGATATGAGCAAAACTTGTCTCGATTGGTGTTTTAGGTGGTGACAGCCATTTCAACGTGAGGACACAAAATGCACGGGCTCGGCAACGTGCAAAGAGAAATGCGTTTATCTGCGCGCGGTAAGCGAGACCACATATATCGATAAATTCATGTGATACGGAAGCTAAACGTTATGCAAAATATAAATTAATCAATTTGCGATGTCCGCTTGTCCAATCGGCGTGCTTGGTTACTTCGGAATCCCCCGGGAGTCGTAGGTGTCGAAGGAGAGAGAAAGCGGCCAACAACGTTAGTGCTACTGTTAAAATTGTTATATGCTGCTGTATGTATGTAAATATATCAGAGAACGATGCTTTCGATAAATTCATTCATATAAATACCATCAGCTCTAGCGAAAGCTCAACGATAAATATGTAGTACGTAATCGAACGAATCAAGTGGGGGAAGAGCATCGAACAAATACGGGTATTGTGGTGTAAGTGCACGTGGTAAGTGAAGACGAATAGTCCGCCGGTCTGACCAATGCATAATTAGTATCACTTACGCCATCTTACCTCGTCACATATCGGGAGAGTCGACCTGGCTCTGCCGGGCGTCGTATTTTTCGTAATGTATCGCGGAGTGATACGTGATGTATAATATTTAAGTCATGCATTTGCGTCAATGTGCAGTTCTATCGCGACAGTTCAGTAGGAGCGGGCGAGAAAAATTATGAGTCCGGCAGAACGCACTTTGTCAGAATAACGGATACGAATACATATTTTTTATATCATTAATATAATGACAACAAAAGAATTTTGTCAATTAAAGACAGAATCGATCCGTGTGCTTGTTCGCATTTTTTTTTTTTTTTTTTTTTTTTTTTTTTTTTTTTTTTTTTTTTTTTTTTTTTTTTTTTTTTTTTTTTTTTTTTTTTTTTTTTTTTATGGGATAAAAGACAAAAGGAGAAAGCCGCGGAAACAGGCGTACCGTCGAGGTAACTGCTGTAGGCAGTATTTCCTTTCACCATGCCGGTCTGCATCATCATCATCCCAACATCTGCAAGCATCCACAGCGACCGAGACACGGGTTTTAAAAATGAACAAACAGTAGTACACGGTGTGTGTGTACAGGAGGGATAAAAACGTGAATATCTCTCTGCGTTCACGACGTGTACGATTTTTTTAATTTTTAACACAACTTTGGCGGAATTCGTACGTGTGCGCGAATGGAATTGCAAATGTTTTTATGTATCGCGAATGTAAATACACTCGATACAAAAAAAAAACATTATCACTCGATATAAAAAAATAAAAACATTTACTAGCGCGCTACGACAGATTTCAATAAATTAACATACTGTTCGAGAGTTCGTATTCCGATTGATCTCGTGCAATTATGCGTCAAAACAAAACGATGACGGAACGAAAATTGCCGCGTTTGGTCCACGTACGAATTCGCACACGGCAATATATTAGTCACAATAACGTATATGTATATATAACAAACGGGACACATTCAGAATAATACGTAACGCAACGCTGTAAAACGTAAATTAAGCTCGGCTCGTCGCAAGTTTACCTCCGGCATTTCCTCATCAATCGGCGGATTTCCCCCGAAAACCTAAAATCGGATTAACACTGCGGTTGCAATTCGATCGACATTTCAGATCGTCCGGTACTCGAGGGGAACACCGAGTACCGGGAAACGTTGATTGCCCAGGGTTTAGGGTATTGCCGTTCCTGTATATGGACACGGACTGATTGTGTGATGGTTGAGCGGTAAGTTTCCGCTCAAGGAGAGAGAAAGAGAGAGAGAGACAGAGAGAGAGATAGGGAGAGAGAGAGAATTATGTGGCTATGGCTTGTGTTACGTGGCTTGTGTACTAGTAGTGTAACGCCTCGATACGATATGTCGCGCGTGACGTGAACGGAATTGTCGGGATTGAGAAAGGGGGGAGTAAGAGATCGAGACTCCGTGGTCTCTACTGCTCCCCGATGTGTCTGAACGGGCGACCGGCAATGCGTCGTTGATTCGTTCATGGAACGGACGGAAATGCTCTTGTCGTTGACGCACCACCGAGCGATTCCAATCTCTCACGGCGAAATTCAAGACAACGAAAAAAACGATTGGCGAATGTGAGAATCGCGCGTGGATAAAATGCTATACGTGGATCGCGTCGATCTCGATCGCTAACCGATAGAGATCTTGTCGATGAGGTACAGCTAGCACGCTGAGAGAGAGAACGAAGAGAAAAAAAAGAAAAATAAAAAAGAGAGACAGAGAGAGAGAGAGAGAGAGAGAGTTGGCACACGACGAAGAAAAGTTTCGGAAAAGAAGAGAGAAAAAGAGAAAGAGAGAGGTAAAGAGGGCCGTGTTAGAGTTTACAGTGTGTAATTGAGAGAAAGAAGCTGTTGTCATTACCAGTATGGCGTAAAACAGATCCGAATCCGGGAGCTAGTCATGCATGCGAGGCGAGCGAGAGAGGGGCACACACTATAGTTCAGTGCAGACTAGTTTTCGTTCTCGGTCAGGTGGACATGCGCCAACTGACTGGACTATTGGGAATTACGTGTTGACTCGGTACTTCATTTTTCACATCGCTTCTCTCGCGCGACCAAGAGCGCGAGCGTATAAATTTCCGCGCGGCGAATTGAATGAATCACATGCGTTACAAAAAGCAATTGTTTCCGTTTCGATTTAAATATCCGATAAATTTTCCGCTAGAATCGCGCGGCAATACGCTCGTCCTTCCTTTTATTGATATATCGCAATTTAGGAAAATATCCGTGCAACTGTTGTTTTGTTTTATTTTTTTCTTTAAGCGACATGAAAAACGAAGAAACACCCGATTGTATAGCATCGCCTTGGGGATTGTGTCTTGCAATGAAGAATTAAAAGATGCAGTCATCGTCATATATCGATCATTATCGTCATTAAGATAATCATCCTCATAATGATCACCTTGGCTTGATCAAGAGATTGATCAATGTCAGAGGCGTGTACGTATCGGTAGGACACAAAGAGAGAAAGAAAAAGAGAAAGAGTACAAAGACAAAGAGAGAGAAGTAGAAAGAGGAAGAGAGATTAAAAAAAAAAAAAAAATTGAAACAGAGAAGGACAGAAAATTCTCAAAGAGGCGCGAAACAGACAGAGTTTCAATACAAAAATGCAGAAAAGTATACAGAAAGGCAAGAACAAGTAGAAACACTCAAAATGGCGATGAGTAGCAGAGTCGTTAGTTGATGTTGGGCGAATGAGAGAGATAGGGTTCAGGGGTCAAGAGCCAGAAATCGTATATTAAAAAGGGTAAGAAGATTAAAATCAAGGCGTTAAAAAAAAGATTAGACAGAGAGAGAGAGAGAGAGAGAGAGAGAGAGAGAAAGATAGAGAGAGATAGTGTCACAGATGATAGTAAAGTATCAGACTTAACGAACGAGTTTTGTGTGAGACGTTACCTAAGTCCCGGCCCCAGGAGCGCTGCTGCTGCCCCACTAGATCATATACCACAATAGGATGGTCATAACCATGTCACTTCGTTAATCATAGTCGCAGTTTATTACTGTTATCGCTCTCAAACGGACAAAGGGCAAAATAAGGGTGAGCCGGCAAAAAAAACCGGGTGAGGTGAGCCTGGGAAGAGGGGGGTTGGAGATAAAGAGAGCTTTCTACATGATCCGCTCGCGTTTATTATTTTATATTGGGACAGACGTTTTATATGATCTTACGAGTCACACTGGTGGCAAATTGCAACACTCCATCAAAAGTATCTCGATTAACGGAGAGAGAAAAAAAGAAAGAAAGGGAGAGAAGAGAGAAAGAGAAATGTAACGGAAATCGCCGCGCGCGTGCGACTCGCAATGTTATTCACCACCGATCAGATATATCGAGCGCGTTCTATGTACATCTGTGTACAGTTATATGATTAGAATATATAGATATAAGTACATATGTATGTAAAACCGGTAAGAGAAAATCGGATTTTTTTTTTTTTTTTTTTTTTTTTTTTTATAAGGATCACTGGGTTAGAAAGACTTACAATTTTTGCACTTGCACTTCTTGATTAGAGTCTCGTCTTTAATATCCTCGTGGCATGCTTTGCAATAGAACCACGCTCTGCAAAATAAAAAACACAGAGGAGAAACGTTAATTTTTTGTATAGGAAATTTCGAAAAATATATCTGATTGCGGAAACGAGGTGTGAGAGATCAAATTAAAACGGCGTGTGAATAAAGAGAAATATAAAATAATGACACGTTTCATTGAAATGTTCGGCCGTTTCTTACCGCTTTACTTCGTCAGCAGATTGAGCAATGAAGAATCCCTGAGTATTTGCAGCGATCTTGGCACCACGTGGATTGATCGAGATCTTACTGTCGGAGCCTCCTTCGCCCTTTATCTCGATGGCCAGTAGCAGTAGCTTCAGTTTCGTGAAGCACAACCTACGACGAAGTCATGCGTAATATTCGATGCCTCGCGAGAGCATATCGTTTAAGTATTATTAAAGCTAACAGAAAGTCTGCGTACACTTTGCTCGTTTTTACACATTTACGAACGTGACAAATATTGTATCACAAAAAAATATGATTACTTATTGTGATTAAGCAACAGAAAGTACTGCAGAGATAATGAGTTGTGTGTAAACTACGTATAAAATGTGCGTATAAAATGTAATAATATTTTAAATTAAAAGTAAATCGGTAAACTAAATTGCAAAGAAAAAATAAAATTTCAGAATCGTAGCAAGTTGAAAACAACTCAGTATCATATGCGTTAAACAAACAATGAAACTTAAATTCGTGTTTCTTTTTAAGCAATTTTTGTTCCAATTTTGTTTAAAGCAAATATATATATATATATATATTATTCTCTTAAGTGTATATAAAAAGTATCTGCATGCAAATTCAAGTTTTATTGTTTGTACCACAAAATACGTTGAATGCAAACGGATAGCACATAAAGTATTTTTTTTATTTTCATGCTTAAAACACGGCAATTATAAAAACTGACTACATATATATGATGTATTTTTTGCGTTTATTCGATATCATTGTGTTTAATACTTTATGCCTTCGTTCATCTCGAGTAATATATGTTAGATAATAAGATACGTGTTTCACCCACAGTGTAACAGAACGTTGATTACACACAATTTATGTATTACTTATTTTTATCTAAGACAGATTGAATTCTACTTCTATCTAATTGTGTATATCAACGTCTTTGTTATACCACCTCGGTGATAACATTGTAAACAATTACGCAAGCGATGCACAATACATACATCGATGAAGTAACTTCAAGCAATCATGCAGGAGAGTAATTACGTAAACGAATCATTACTTATCTAATAATAATACGAGCCGAAACATGCTATGATAGATAGAAAAAACAGAGTTTTGTTTTCTATCTATTACGCTCTAAGTTTTCTTAATCTACTTCAAAGTCCCAGAAGATATTAGGGAGAAGTCCAATTGCGTTTCCGTGTAAGGATCCTACGGATTAGCTGACGTTCGAACAAAGCATTTTTATATGTATACAATTGTATACAATGTACATAGAGAGAGAGAGAGAAAGAAAGAGAGAGAGAAAAAGTATTTATATGTATATCTATAATATCTAATAAATATCTAATAAATATATGTGTATATAAAGTCATTTCTTACAAATAGATCTCTCATACACGCAAATCAAATGACGACAATCCAAGTGTGCGCATAAATAAAAGAGAAAAGTCGAAGAATTCACATAGCTAGTTTCTATATTCTAATATCTCGCGGAAATAGCGACCGCAATTCACCGATCTCGAAAATTACAGCAAAATTGGAAAATCGAAGATCGGCGCGATCGTGCAGATCGTGATAAAAAGGCAAAATATACGGTGCAATATTCAGACGGCTGAGAAAGGATTATTAATAAAACAATATGTTTATTTCGTCTTTGAAAATTTCACGGTTCTCTTGAATGTAAGACATAATTTTGTTGTGAGACATCACGGTAACACGTGTAGCAACAATATCGATATAGAATAGTATTAAATATTGTATATTTTTACTATGTGTGTGTGCGTTCCAGGGTGTAAAATTTTATTTTACGTTTTATATTTAAGTTTTTTATTTATATCCATAATCGATAAAACGTAATATGTCTTCCTCGTAAATGCTTACATATATTCCGATCGTTTCCACTCAAATAACATTCAAACAGACACTTGTTATTGTATAAAATACACAAAATAATGTTTTTAATTGTACACATTGTAAGCATTTTCTATATACACTCTGCATATATCTATTATGTGTTTCATACATACATATATGCAGCGTATATATATTTGTATGAGATCACCATGTGATCAAATTTTAAATGTACATACGCAACTATACATATACAACAACAACTAATTTTTGTGTGTGCGTGTGTCCCAGTATCAGCGAGCAGTTATCTACAGAACGTTATTAGTGTTCGCAAGAAGCGCGACACCCACGTACATGATGTTACCCCCGGATAACTTTCGCCAAGACAGAAACTGCGAGCGATATTAAACTCGATATTAAATTCTGTTAAACGAAACAGTGCGTTCTAATAAAATATTTACTGTTCAATCGGCAGCCACGATCAATATCCACCCGTACACTTCTATCTGTGTTACAAGAATCAGTATTTCCACATACTTGTATACATTGGTAAAAAAAAAAGAGCAGCAGGCATGCGTGTACAAAGAACGCGTTTTGTTAAAAGAAGATTAGAACGCTACATCTAAGAGAACACACACCATGACAAGGATACGGACGTTATTGACTTAAAAAAAAATATCAACGAAAATCTTGCCCGTTTATGTTTTGTCAAAAAAGAGTCTGTCTTTAAAATTTCCTCGAAAAAAGAATTTTCTCTGACAGGAAACATTTTTTCTGTTAATATAAAATCGCACGTCTTTCGATCGATTTCTCACAATAATGCGCGCGCGTTCTTTCTCATTTCGTCTCACGTTGCGCCGCAAAAAAACTGTGATGTAATCGAAGCGGGATGCACGATTTACCGGGACGAATGCGGATATTGTGCACGCAGTCGTTTGTTCGCAAGTAATTAGAACTCAGAATGACTGCCGGTCACGTTATGCCGCGGATGTGTCGTGCCCGCGTCGATTTAAGATTAAAACGTTCAAGGCCGACAAAATCGAGTCATTTTCGTGTGACATTTAACATACACGAACGTTACGAGTTCTTTAATTATTTTCTCCGCAACGACTTAATTTCATATTGCACAATCACCGTTTTAGAAAATCCACAATGATAAATATCCGATGAAAAAAAAAGTTGATATAAAAAAAAGTAAATTAACTCTATTGTTTGCGACATCGTTTTTAATTTTCTCCGGTAAAATGCGGTCTTTTAGAATTTAAAACACATGTCAGAAACACTTAATGCAGACGTAAACACTAACGGAATAAAAAAAAGGCAAGAAAAATCCTTTTAAAAAACGCAGGGAAAGACTCGCACGGGTCGTGGTAAACGAATCGAGCTGTGAAAGGATTAAGCCACGCGCAGTTCCAATCCCGATATCAATTGTTCTGCAAAACGATGTTTGGAATACAGAGACACCACGGTTCGGCGGTCCCGACACGGTTGTCATGTCGTTCGCTCGATATAACGTTTTCGGAATCACGCGCTGTCGTTCGCACACGCGAATCGCCCCGTATTTCCAGCAATTTCCGAGGTCAAACGTTTAAAACACTTTTGTTTCCGATATTCCCTCGTTGCCAATCAGGCGGCCTCAATTATACCGAACGCGATCGCAACTTTTGCTTACCGCGACTGCCACGAAAAGAAGGAGGGTCCGCATTCGTCCGCGATATCTCGTATCTCTACTTCATTTCTACGCAATTCACAAAGGTCTGTGCAGAATTTCGAGCAGCACGAGAAAATGGCCGGAAAAAATATAGGGGTTCGTTCAAAAGAAAAAGAAAAACAAAAGAACGAAAGAGGGAAATAATAGACTCGTACAGCTTAAAAACTGAACTACTCTACGCAAAAAATCCAAACAAAAAAAGAAAGATAAAAATAGTAGACAAAGACGTATATATGTAATAGAGACTATAAGTTAAAGAAAATCGTTCAGAGGCTAAAAAGACTGAGGTGAGGGGTGATGTATATCGTACGTTCTCAAGTATAGATATATTAGATATGTAATGTAATGTAAAGGTACATATACTATATGTATGTCTCGATATCGGGACTGTTTAATGTATTTAAATAATTTGTGAGACGAAGATATAAAAGGCAAATATAAATATAGATGTAAAAGTAGAGAGAGAAAAAGAGTGAAAGAAAGACAGAAAAGAAATTTGTGACCGAGTGTACTCTGTGTTAATACATTTTCATAACATGTTTTCTTTTTTTTTTCCACTCATACGAATGGGTCCGTATGGTTGTCAATTTCATGTAACGTGTAACGTGTTCAGTGTGTGTTCGCGTGACTGACGTTGTCTTGTTGTCGGTAATGGTTACGTGTGTGACAGCCGTTGACAGCGAGAACTTACTCGCTGGCTTGGGGAAATGTCATCCCGGTAAAGGACGGGGAGAGGGTTTCCGTGTACATCTCGCAGCCCGTGCCCTGCAGGTAATCATTCTGCCACGCCTGTGTGTCCGGCGACTGAAACACCAACCAACCAGGCCGCACGTCATCATACTTTCATCATCCGTTACGTGGACGCGCGAGTCCTTCTCGTTCCTCGCGACGAAGAGTATCAGCTGTGTGAAAAAATTGTGAAAGCTGCTACTCTTCGCGGAAGAACGGGACGCATTTCGTTTTGTAAAAAAGAAAAAAAAAGAAAACGAAAAAAACGCAATCTCGTTCATATCGATGCGCTTTCTGTCTGAAAAACAAAAATGCACACTAACGCAGTGCGCGACGCTAATTTCGCTCCTCAAACGAAGAGCTCTGTAAAAAAGTCTGATTAAGGAATGTCTTCTCTACTTGGACCAGTAGAAGTTCTTAAGTCCGGACGACGCAAGAGCACCTGGAAGACAACATTTTAAACGCCTCTAGTGAAATATGTCTTAAGTGTTTCTAGAAGGGAGGGCGAAATGTAGGCCGGAAAACGAATGCGCATAAGCGCCGCAGTCCACGCCATCGTGTCGACGCAACGACGATCGTGCACGATGATGCATTTCGCAATTACGGCGAACGACCGAGGTAAGAGTTATTATCATCGTCGCGAAACGAACGACCGACGGTAATGATCAAATTCCAGGAGCCACTTGCGCATACACACACGCACACATACACATGCACTTGCTCAGTCGCGCGTGCATACCAAAGTGCACACACTCGATCTCGTCCGAATTCTAGCCCACACCCGCTCCTATCAATCTCAGCGATTCATCGAAGGCCTTTCCCGCATTTTCCTTCTTCCAGTTGGAGTGCTTGCAAACGTCGTATTCGCGCACGAGTTCTTCGATTGCGCTGATCGTTTCGCAGGCATAATAGAACTCGAAAGTCTGTTAAGAGCGGCTCTTTCGTTGACACGAGAAACGACGAGAACACGTCTTTGATCGATTTTTTCCGTGAATTATAATGAGTTTTCCGAATGTTCCGGATTCATAGTTGAATATTTCATCCATCGTATTATTATCGCAATTTTTTGCCGAGATAATAAAATTATTGTTTTTAAAAATATTGTACTTTTATTTAATATTTGTTTCGAGTAACATTTTTTACTCGAAGGAGATTTTACTTTTCGTCCGTTTCAAATCTCTGTGCAGAAACCGAAAATGAGAATTGGACGTTCGTACGTCGGTCAGAGAACATCTCTCTTAAGTAACCAACGCAAACACGGCGGAATTAGCAACAAAACTCAACTCAAAGGATCGCTCTATGAATCCGGCAACTCTAGCGTTAGCAGAAATGGAGGTTCTGTACCATATTTACTCGAGTGTTACGGAAGTTTCGTGGTTTGCGCCACGAAACTCCATAACAAGAATTAAGGCTACCGCATGGCTACCGCGAATTCGATAACCTTACGAGATCGAATCGCGTCTCAGTCGTTTCTCCTTCCCGTTTCGATTACTGTTAATTTCGAGATGTCATTAGTACAAAAGTCTTTTCAGAGTTACATGTATAAATATCAGTTGCAGAGAGAAGGGTGAAAATACAGATACGTTACTCAAGCGATGAAGGGGTGGTTTACATCGATTAGGTGTAGCACAGATATATGGTTTTGTACAATATATACCAGACACGTTCGTGTATTATGTCGTAATATACACATATATATTGCTCGCGGAGGCGTCGTATGTATATGTGTATATACACGTATACACGTTTACGTATATATATATAATATATATGTATATATAGCGGAGTGGAGCGTAGTGAGAGACATAGGCGAGGCGAAGCTTCTCATCTTTTTTTTTTCCTCCGATTCAAGAGACCATGGACTTTTTCGAGCGACTCTGTTAACATAATCGCGACAATAGCGCGAGACGCGAAATACAGACACTCGAGACTATCTTATCTTTCACATTGTTTAATCGTCGTCAAAAGAATAAAGTAACAAAATCCACTATAAAAAAACGACAAAAAAAAAGACTTTCTTTCTCTCTTTTACGCGAAAAATGATCTTATTTAAGTTTCTAATTTTGTATCCCCCTGCGGCATAAAAGCGCGACGTGCAGCGTAAAAAGTTTGTAAAAATAGCGAAAGACCGCGAGTATTCTCCCCCTACATTTCTTCTCCGTTAGACGAAATCGATCGCTCGCGCCACGTGTTTGCTACGTCACACTGGCACTGAAGAAGCGTGTGAATTAAAAATAATCACGCGCGTTGCAACATCAACATAATGTATCGACACGGAATCAGTGGTTTGCATATCGACGGGTACGTACGTCTCTCTCTAGCTTGCCGCGTGTGGCAAGAAGCACTGTCGTGTCATCGATGTGACGAGGCGAGGGAGAGCACAGAAGGGTTGCAGATTACTCGTGCAAACACGAGTCTAAACACGCAAGGGCGGATCAACCGCGTATCGGATATGTATATCGTACGAAAGAAACGCGCGCGCGCGTAATGTCCCGTCTCTTGAATCAGATATGCGCGTATCTGGCTGGATGTTGGATTGGTCCGTGGACCGACTTACTCAGTGGCTTTCGCAAAGGGCATTCCAATGAAGGTAGGGCTCAGTGTCTCGGTGTACATCTCCATTCCGGTTCCACGCAGGTAGTCATTCTGCCAAGCCTGCATATCGGGCGACTGGTACCAATCAACCAACCATTTCTAAATCACACACGCTCCTATGCATGTACGGATTGTGCGCGTTTGTCCACAGTGAGAGGTGCTCTCGTGTGCCCGAATATAACTCCCGGAGAAGTGACGCGGAAAGTGACGTGACCGTGACATGATCGGGATTCTCAAATCGCTCCCGGCCGTTTTCTCTTCCAACTTACACCGCGCGATGGTGTAATAGCGTGCAAGAGAACAGCGATATATTCGCGAGAAAGACTCGATCAGCAAAGAACTAATCTTACAAAAGAAACGAATATCTGCATGAAATGTGTGCTCGGATCCGAGTAATCACCCGAGTGATCGCAAGTAGATTTCGCGAAGGATACGACGATCTGAGATCGTTACGAGACTGGTTGATTTTTTTTTTTTTTTTACGCGATCACTGTGAACAGCCTGATCGTAACAAATACCTATACGAGAAACTGCGTTCAGACATGCATAGAGTAGAGAGGAAAAACGGCAGGCGAACTGCCGGAGAACGATCGATTTACTGACCGTCTTGAAGGAACGCATGGCAAAGAGATTGGCCATCATTGTGCTGAAGCCGGGCGCAAGGCAGGACTGCGCGATGAAACCCAGTTTCAGCTCCGCCAGACATATGACGTCGTCTCCCTGCTTCCAGTCCCACGATGGAATGTTTAGTAAGTAGGCCTGAAAACAAAGGTAATTCGGTTGGCAGAATAAAAAAACATAGGCATCGAAAGAAATACATGGTTACGAAGACAAAAGTATCCTTTGAGAAGACACACAAAAATTAAAGATAAATCAAACTTGAGAATATTAATTTGCGATGCCTCTGCACATTTTGTAGAAATCTTATTAAATACAAACTTATTAAATTGCACTCTTTTAAGCGGTTGTTACCTTGTTGTGATACTGCATTAATTGAATGATAACGCGAATGTCGTCCGAATAGTTCTTGATGGAGATGACGCGCATGATGTTCGCCGCGTCCTCCGCGTCCGGATCCTGGCAGTACTTGTTCGCCAGTACCAAACACGCGTCCGCCTCGTGGACCTAAAAACGCATCGAGATGATCTGTTTTGTGCCGGGTTTGTCGCTTCGTCCTGTGTGGTTTGATTTGAGTAAACAGGAAAATATGCGTGTATATCGGACAAGGGCGGATTGGTCATGAAGCGATAATAGCAAGATCGAAATTGCTCTCCGCATGTTCGAATAAAGTACAGAATAGAGCGAAAAAGTAAAACTGTGAATTATACAATCAATAAAATCGTGTTTATTTGAGAGTAAAGAAGAAACTAAGTTATTTAAGATATACGCGATCGTCGAATCGATGTATACAAAATCAACGTATGGAGAAGCTATTAAAGTCTACATTATCAGTCTAAGAGTAATTATTTAATTATACAGGAGTAAAAAATATATGTATTTCTTTTCCTCATAAAGCATTCAGTTTTCAAAATAGATTACAGAGAGTAAAAACGTCAAGGGTAATAACATATTACACGGTCGAAATAAAGGATATCAATGACATGTATGCATCTACGATATATTTAATCAAAGTCATGTGAAAGCACATTCGATGACATAACAGCCTAATATCGTAGATTCGCACGGCTGATAAAAGCTTCAACTGTTTTTTGTTTTTTAATTTTGCGATTTTTTTTTCTGCTGTCAGTTAATTATCGTGCGACAGACTGTATCTATAACTTCGTGTCTTTACAATGCACGAGAGTAGTGTCTATATATAAATATATATAAATTGACAAGTGCATTAATTTTCAAAACTGTTAGCGTAAAATCGTCAATGTTGTAATTAAAACGTACATCTTTGTATTTTACGCCCTCGTGCGCATCTTCGACGTTATGTAGCCACGTGATTCTATAATCAATGAATGAACCTTGAAAAACGATGATCGTAATACGAAAGCGAGCCTCTACGACGCATTCCTTGAATGTGTATATATGTGCAAACCTTATCGATCGTCGGGGGTGGTGGAGGTCGGTTGATCTAGTTCTACTTCTATACAATCAGGGAAGAGAACAATGGAGAAATATATATCTACAAGCTATCTACATGCTAATTTACCGGCTAACAAGAATTTTACATTAAATTCCGTTGTGTATAATAAAAAAATAAAAAAAAAAAAAAACTACGAGGAACAAACAGCCAAAGAGAAAACGTACCGTCTCGTCTTCAGTCAGTGCAGGATCAATACACTTAACCCGACACCCCGCACACACGATCGACTTATTTCCACACTCATCGGATACTAAGTTCTCTAACAGTAAACTATATCGTCTGGAAAGTAATTGTCCGCTAAACCAGTCTCCCACCACGAGTTATATACGGCCACTTACCCACTCTCAGGGTTGACAGCAGGCATGGATCTATCCGGTGGATGTGCAACACACAACCTTAAGGGAGCTTTCCACGCGTAAATGACTACGCATAAATGTTTTGTGTGTGTGTGTGTGTGTGTGTACTGTATGATAGCGATTATATCAAGTATGAGACACTGCAATACGTGTGACGAAAAAACATTTGTAAGTATAGAATATATGCACAGATACAGGTGTCTCTACCGTATGTGTGTGTGTGTATGTGTGTGTTGTGTTGTGTTGAAGAAATTGACATTGCTTTTCTCTTGAATTTCCTGCCGAGTATAGACAGAAAGAGGAGATGACAGAAAAAAAGATAGATAAACAGATAAAAAGGCTATTAGACTGGAGCGATTTTACTGGGAGGAAATCACCGAGAATCGAATATCGGAGTTCTGGCCTCGGAGGCTCTTGAGGCCTGCACATCTATCGATTCTTTTAAAAAGCTCGCGGATAATTGATCGGATCCGAAACCAGACGTTACAAATTGACGAGACACGAAAGCGAACACGACAGCACATGGAGACGCCGCCGATAAGGGGGTATATATCATGTAACATTGTTCAATGTGTACGAGCATAAAGGGAAACACAGGCAACAAACATCCTAGGACAATAGCGTTTGTTATCGGCATAACGTCAGTTCCCGAACGTCTACCGATCGCCCACGGTAACAGCCGTGACGTCGCGCTATTTTCGCGACATCGATTTTTCGCGACGTAACTACGTGAGTAGCGAATCAAATCGTAGTAGCCCGCTCAACCATTGCGAATATCTCGCATCGAATCTTTCGCGAATTGACGCAAGCCAAAGCGAATTTGTTCGGCACGCGTATAAAAATATTTGTGCGATTGCAACGAGACGCTTTTCCAGTAAAATTAAAAAAAAAACACAAATTTGAAAATACAGAAGCAAAAACAAATTTTACAAAAATTTTAGATTTATCTTTGTAAGATATATTATTATACATATCATTAAAAACTATATAATTTAAAAAGGATATATTACTTTTTAAGAATATGTTATTGATTTTATTTGAGAAACGGCATTTGTGGAGTGATAAATGCACGGCAATAAAACGCTGGTACCGTGTGCACAGAAATAGATACGACAATCGGATAAATCACACGAGGTCAGACATAGAGAAGAATATAGTAAAATATCGAATATAGTATACGTGGCGCTTACAGTAGGTAATGTGGCTGTTATATATGTGTCGGATACATATATATATTGGATATATATCGTATATATGGATTTTAATGCGTATATATCTTGTATATCAGGAAAAGGGCGCAGATTGGTTCGATCGTAGTAACAGAGAGACTCACCTTAACCCGTTGTAGGTCAATCGGGTTCATGATGGTTCCCTGAAAGAACTCCACGGTGGTGAAATGCCGCTTGAACAGTCCCTCCAGTTCGAGATCAGGCGGTTTCCTGAACGGATTCGGACAAAAGAGTATACGATTTTTCTTTAAATAACAAATTCACCTCAGATGTTGACGGACGCCTTTTTTGCGAGAGAATATCTCGTCGAATAGCAGGCCGACGCGGGTCGGCAATGATTTCATTTTAAATATATCAATAAATAAATATAATATAGAAATTTGTAACAAGCGAGCTCGTGACCTTTGAGAAAGAAAGAGAGAGAGAGAGAGAGAGAGAGACAAAGAAAGAGAAAGAAAGTGAGAAAAAATTACGTGTTTCTTTGATTCGTATTTCATTTTCTCATTAAACGAACATACCGAATTAATCGAATTGCTCTCGCTCTCAAAGGAAACGGGTACGCCAAGATGTCGCTAAGTAAGAGAGTCTACTGCACGCTGAGTCGGCTCCATAGCGCTTAATACAGCATACCATGCAGTCGTAGGCAGAGTTGCTTTCTACGTAAATATATAAGATATATATACATATAGCTTATATATATATCATTATATATCATTATATATATATATATACACGTATATATATCTTTTGCCGTCCGGTGCTCCGCGTTGCTTTGTATTCACAATGTGTATTCGAAAAGCGCCACTTTACGTGAGCGAGCACAACAAACTCGAACGCAGGTCGAATCGAGCACGCGGAAAACCGCGAATATGTGAGCCAACGACGCCGGATCTCCGATACATTTAATCGCGCTGCACCAGACGGTTTGATATAGTTTTTCGTGAAAGAGAGAAAAAGATAGAGCGAAAGAGATGAAAAATCGAAATGGAGTAAATCTAAAGAGAACGTATAGAGAGCGAGCATTAGTATAATCCGCAGGTGTACGCATGTAATCGCCAGATAAATCACTAGATTCTATAATAAAAGAAAATAATAAATATACGCTGACCGGGTTATATAACCAGGTATGAGATGCTGCACGTGACATAATGACAACGAGATATATAAGTACGGACAATATTAAGTAAGTATCGATCGATCGGCCATCAGGACGCGTGTTATACCCAGGCGAATAACCGTGTAATAACCTAAAGAACTGCAAGGGAACAAGAAGCGCGCGAGCGGCCACGTGGAGGGCGTTGATGAGGGATTGGAGGTTTTCGTGTAGTAGGTTGTTCTAGGATGTTTTCTCGAGGAGGGGGAGGGATACCTTGACGCGCTCCAGATCCACCGCGTTCATCATGGTGCCCTGAAAAAACTCCACGGTCGTGTAATGCCTCTTCAACAGACCCTCCAATTCGAGATCCGGCTCTTTCCTGAAAACATAAACCAATCCCGTGCGACCATACAGCGATCAGATTCGACCGACGACGAGTGGCCGTGGTACGCGGCTTTCACGCGCTCACGATACACACATCGATCCGCGCATCGATTCGATGGAAAACCTCTGTTTGCAAACGTGATTAATAAAGTTCATTTCATAGTCGATAAGATGCGAGGCGGACGGAATCTGATCGCTTTGAGTCGTTTCGGCGACAGAAAATCTCTCGATCGTCAAGAGAGGCAATGTATATTGTATACTCACCGCAGAGTCGCCAACAGAAACAAAAAAAATGTTATTTAATTGTATAAAGCATTGATAAGAAGAAAATGACAAAATTGAATATTGAAATAAAAACGTCAAAACGTCTATACATGTATTTTCTGTAAAAGAAAAATTGCCCAGAGTATCGTGTACATACATACATATGTATAAATTAAAGTCCGAGCAATTACTGCTCGTAATCAAACAACGCAAAACAGTTAATGAGAAGATAAAACTTAATAAGATAAAAATAATGTTTCGCGCTGAGCTGATAACCCTTTCGGAACTATTACGTTATCGGTCCACGATACGCGCGTAATGTGTCGAAAGAGCGTGTTAAATAGCGATAGAGATTTTAAAAATGTTTAAAAAACCGTCATACCTATGCAAGAAGACAACCTCTACGTCGACGTCCTCGCGATCCTCGTGCAGGAAATCCTTGAGAAAGTGCGAGACCGATTCGTAGGTGATGTGGCCGCACACAACAATATGTCTGCCAACACAACGAACAGATTAGAATCCGTTCTAACGGAAGACGCGTGTGTGTGCGATATATTAATAAATAAATATAGAAAAAGAAAGGGAAAACTCTCTCAAGCAAACTACCACGTACACGCTCTATAAGTAAGTAATATATATATATATGTATATATCAACTACAGACCCGATTTGAGTTCTTCTCTTTCCCGCTGCGAGTTTTATTTCAGTTTTTACACGCATCTCGATGATGCGAGACAAAGAAAAATTGTTACTGACAAGAACAGCGCGAAGAGAGAAGAACAAACGCCGACGAGAATCGCTTTTTTTTTTCTTCGTGCCATTTTAGTCTGCTGCCACAATAAGATCAAGTTTGACTCACTTTGTTTAGACATTTTAATTAAAAAAAATTAAAAAAAAAAAAATAATAAAATAAAATAAAGCAAATCAAACATTGATACTCTTCAAGAACTTGATCCAATGATCTAGTTTATAAAGTAATAAAAAATAAAAGAAGAAGTTCGGCACTTGAATGACGGACGCTTCTATCGAAGTAAGTAATAATAATAATTCAGTAAGGCTAAAAAAAACTTACCAGGATCGCGCTAGGGGGATTGGAGGTGATTCAACTTAACCAACTAACGTGTGAGCGACTATACACACACACACAGACACACGTACCTATATATATATATATTATAAGAGAGTTGGTGACTAGGTATATATAACATATACAGATTGATTAATACTGAGTGTTAGATCGCATGAGTAATATACAGGCCCATTCGTGTGTTAATCGCTGCAATAAACAATGTCAAGCACAAGACCCTCTTCTAAAACAGTGTAATCTCTACTGTGCCGTGTGCGCATCGATAGTGACATAGTCCTACTTTCCTAGAGTGCCGCATAACAGATTACTAAAAAGACTACTCGAGTTTGGTGCTTCAAAAAAAGAAAAAAAAAAGAAAAGAATAATCAGCAGAGACTTGCAGAGGAAAGACAGCAGAGAAAGAGAGAGAGTTCGACCGTGATCATTCCATGCTCAAATATGTTTTTTTCTACTTTTCGTTGTCGGTGTGTCTCTATAACATTCTCGGGTCTCGTCGTGAATTCAGCAGCTTCTCCGCTCGCGATCCCAGCTTTATCGCAGTCAACGTGATAAGGCCTTATTTCATGGTCGCCGCGTCGCCGCTGAATTCGTCATACAAGCCCGCATATCCAGAATATTATAATGATTACTTTTCACTCTAACATACAAAGGGCCGGACGCGCCGTGTGTATGTGACGAGATGTGTGAGTGTGTGTCGTGAGTGAGAGTGCTTGTCACTAGAAGTCGTTCGCGCGTGTGTTTTAACCGCTGCAAGAATCGTCAGATCGAAGACGCACAAAAGAGACGCGTGTCGCGAAAATTAATTGTTCGTGTTATACATACGCGCGGATTCGTACAGTGAGAGGAAAAAAAGCGAATTTCATATTTTTCTTTCTTCGTTTTTTTTTTTTTTTCACCGGAAAATCATTCACAAGCGTGTCTGTCTGCTATATGGTTGTCTCCCGATGGTTGGCGTGCGCGCTCGATGAATGCACTCGTTTGATTTATTAGCGTCCGCACAATGCCTTTCGGTCAGATTGATCGGGTTTCATTAAGCCAGTATCTGATGAGACAGCCGCCATTAAAAGTTTGAATAAACTGACCAATATTAATGGAACACTGATGAAAACAGCGCGCGCCAGTAACGGGACGACACGCGCGCGCCACATAAAACGCAACCAAAAAAATTGACAACGGTAATATACGCGAAAGATTTATCGTCGTGATCGCCAGAACTCTCTTCTGGATTTCCGTCGTGTGCGTGTAGTTCTTCATCTAAAGTAGCGATTTCGAGCGAAAAAAATGCACGGAAAAAAAAAAATTTTGCTATTATATGGTCAGCAAAGAAAATGGTTGAGTCTACGAAATTGTTTGTTTCATCAACAAAATGTTTTGTTGGC